>JANHFL010002015.1:99682-112962 GCA_032468155.1 Oxyrhabdium leporinum | reverse complement strand
ATGTGAACCGCCCCGAGTCCTCGGAATGGGGCGGTATATAAATTAAATAAAATAAATAAATAAATAAATAAATGGAATTGCTGTACATACGCTGCATGCATACAATAGCAATAGCATAGCATTTAGACTTATATACCACTAGATAGTGCTTTACAGCGCTCTCCAAGCAGTTTACAGTCAACATATTGCCCTCCAACAATCTGGGTCCCCATTTTAACAACTTTGGAAGGATGGAAGGCTGAGTCAACCTTAACCAGGTCAGAATCAAACTCCTGACAGTGAGACTCAATACTGCATTCTAAGTATTGTGTCATCCTGGCTCCAGTGTGGACCACAGTCTGTAAATATGTACACACAGAGACAAACACACACACACTGTCTCTCACATAGATTTTCTGTCAATGTTTCCCCATTGGAAAGATCTTGCAAAGGACCTTGAGCATTAAACATGATCTGAAGCCTGCTTGGATAGGTCTTCCACTTATACATGGGCTGAAAAGAAAATGCATTTTATTTCCATTTTTACACTGTCACATAGAACGTTAGATTCCATTTTGAAAGGATCTTAAGATATCCATTCTGTGGTGGAATGTAGTCTAAATTCCCAGGAGGGAGGGAATGCATTCCAGAGGAGCAAACGACCAGTGAAGTTTAGATACTTTAAGTGGTAGGAAAAGAGTCAGAATGGCTCCTTCCTAGGAATTCTCAAATATATGTTAGGTGGTATAAGTAGTTTGCTTTAGTTTTATAAGATTTGGGTCTACGGGCAAGGAGCAATAAAGGAAACTGCTTAGAGGACCCTCTATGTGACTCTCTTGGTCTTTGGAACCTGATACATGCGTGTATTCCAGAACTTCTATTTATTTTATAAATAGTTAGTTGATACAAATAGAGTTATTTGCTATAAATGGATAGACATAAATATTGTATTCATGTCAGATGGTGAGGAGCCTTAGGTTATGTCCCAGGGCCAATATTATAACAAGAAGGCCTAAGCTGTGGGCAGGTTTAGCTGTTTAATTAAGACCCGGAACTGGGTTTATTTTCAGGTTAAGGAATAGAAAGCCTGCAGCAGATAATGCTTGGCTCTACTGACCAGAAGTGAGAAAACCATGGTCTTAGAAATGGTCTCTGAAGAAACCAAATAATAGATTAATGCCATGAAAATTGCAGTTCAGCTCTGATCGTTTGTCAAGTTCAAATGCTGGAAACGCTGAGGAAAGGAAAGGAAAGGAGAGGAGAGGAGAGGAGAGGAGAGGAGAGGGAAAGGGAGGAGAGGAGAGGAGAGGAGAGGAGAGGAGAGGAGAGGAAAGGAAAGGAAAGGAAAGGGCCTTTCACTGTAAATCTTATAAAATGTATCCATCTTTAAAAAAAAATAAGTTAGTTAGAAAGCAATATCTCAGCATTTTCCAAATCCAGCTGAACTCTAAAATTATTCAATATTTTATGTGGGCATTTTATTGTTCAGCACAATAAACCTCCATTTCCATTCTCGTCTCTCTGACTAGTTTTTGTTGTGTTTAGGTTTTAAAATATTCATATTTAAATAGTCTCTTGAGATTTACTACTCTTGCAATTGAAGACATACTGGTTTTTGTACTCCAGTGGGTCCAGAGAATCAGTTACTGTCATATTCATAGCTTCCTAATTAAATCAGGGGTTTTCCCCTCCTTCCATAGAAGCTGGTAAACTTGTTCAGCCATTTGTCCCACCCAAGAGACAGGGCTCACCCTGGCAGAAAGGTTGAAGAACTGTCTGCCTTCTCTTTCTCCTCTTTTCTCCTTCCTTCATCAAACTTCAGACCTGACTGTCTATACTTAATGCATCCAATTTACCTTTGTTTTCATTCTCTCATCAATTCCTAGGGCAACCTCTAGCCTGTTTTTAAAAACTTGCTCTAATAAATGCACACAGACAGATCACCGTTAACAACTTAACAGAGTGCTCTCACTCCACCAGCTGCCTGATAGTTCAGAAGCACAATTGGTTCGAACACTTGGAGCAGAATAAATTTCCCCCCGGCTTGGTGCAATTTTCAGAATGTTTTAGGCTCAGGCCTTGCTATCGTGCCTGGGGAAATGCACTCAAATTCACAGTGAAGAGTGCCCTACCCATATCTAAAGCTTTCATGTTCTGGGGGGATTGTTTATCAGTGTTTGTAACACTGGTGAAAAGGTTCACTGCAACTCTAATTAAAAAAGCCTCAGGAGGCTTTGTGTTGTAGGAACAGTAAAACTCTTGGTGTGACATTTACTAGGTATCTAGTACCTGATGCTATATTAGATGTGACTTAGTATTTAAACAGGACTTTCAAGAAGCAGGCTAAATGGCCTCCAATACACAGCACGCTTAAAAACAGCAAATATTTTTTTTATTTTATTTCAGTACTTCAAGCCTTTTACCAGTGAAGGATTTTGTGGTTTAAAATTCTAATCTTTGCACCATTTCTTTTGCACAGACTTCCTTCCTTCCTTCCTTCCTTCCTTCCTTCCTTCCTTCCTTCCTTCCTTCCTTCCTTCCTTCCTTCCTTCCTTCCTTCTTTCTGTTGTGGCCTGTCAGCTACTGGTCCCTCCAGCAGCTGAATCAGGAGGAGGAGGTTTGGGAGTCAGGGTCAGCATCAAGGCAACCTGAGAGCTCCGAGGGGGAAGAGGGAATGGAGCTAGCAGAGAGAGAGAAAGAGACAGAGGCAGAGCCTGGATGGTCTGTCAGCCCTCAGATGGGGAGTCAACAGCTCCCAGGTCTTGATGTGACTGATGAAGAAGAGGAGGAACAGCTGGGTCTCATGCCCGATGCGCAAATTAGCAGAAGGCAGAGGAGAGGAGAGCATTGGAAATCCGTGGGCTGATCCTTGGGAAGGAAGAGCCACCACTGCTAATGAAGCTCCACCTTAGCTCTGGGGATAAAAGGCAGGAGGGCAGAGATGAAATGATGTGGCAGACAACTGTTCATCTTCCAACCGGAAAGACTTGTTAGCCTGCATTGAAAGAGAAATGTTTTGTCGGGGATGCCGGCACTCCTAATAAAGGAATCTTTGAATTAACTTCAGAGGATTTGTCATGTTTGGGGAGCTGGGTCAGAACATCTTCCTTCCAAACAGATGCTACTCCATGTATTAAAAAAAATAGACTTCTTTATTTCACCAAATAGTGGAATAAGCTCTTTTTACTTTTGGGCAGTGCATGAACATTGTTGTGTTACATTTTGTGTGTTTCTATGTGTACAAAGGCCGCTATCATTTTTAGTAGCAAGCTAAGGGCTCCCCAAATTTCTGGGAGTAAGTAGAATTTAAAATCTGGATGATTCTCGGACAAAAGTTATCATTGATTTGATTTCATTTAGGTTTCATTGACAAATATTTAAATTCTAAATTAACCATTATTCATCACATATGTAATAATTACTAGTCACATATAACAATTTGGTAATTTAGTTTTGGATATGGTCAGGAGAACATACCAAGCATATGTAGTGAGTAAAAAAAAAGTCATGATGCTGGCTATGGCTACACATTGAAATTTGCCCCTTTTAAAAGAGGATACATGTAGAAAAGGAATGGGACTTTTGATCATGGCATCAGAATGTTGACATCCCCTCTCCCCTCCTCCATAGATGCTTCTGGAACACTTCCACGAACCTCTAAAAGTACATCTTGCATAGGGATTTATGAGATTGAGAGATGACATGAGGGATTTTATGGAAATAAGGCAGATGTAGGGCAGAAAGTCATATTCATACTTCTAAGGAAGCTTTTTTGCTGGAATCTTGATCTAATAAATCACCTTCCATCCACATACACTCCGATGTTCTTTTGAAGTAGGTAGGTGGGTTATAAATGAATGAATTTTAATCATATGAAAATGTGATTGACTAACAGTTAAGGTCTTCTCCAATGACAAGCAAACATCATTGCATCATCCATCCATCCATCCATCCATCCAGTTCTGTTTTCAGACTTAATAATTTGAAGTTAAGTTATCCAGATTCTAATTTTATATAGGAAACAAGAGAATACAACTTGACTAAATTACTCTCTTATGCAGAGATATTTTTTGGTCTTGCTTAGTTCCTGATTTTTTAAATACATTTTTTTGAAAATAAGAGACTACCTCTAATATTATTCTGGCTGCTTTTTCTCAGTTCAGTATAGGATTGAGAAGAAACATGCCTGATCATAGTGATCAATGCCATAATAATCTTCAAATTAGATTACTATAAATTATTTTGTATGGAGCTCCCTGCAAAGTCAGGTGGCTAGTTCATTTCTGGGCAAATTCAAAATGCTGATGATCATTTAAAAAACAAACAAACTCTAAATGGTTTGTGATCTGGGTAACTTAATACAATCTTATTCCACATAAATACAGCTAGAATACACAATCTCATCAGCAGATACCTTCTTTTGACTCTACTCATGTTCTGAACTTGCTATCTTGTAAATTCTACTACCTTTGAAACATCCCAGGTGTAATGTCCTTCAAAAGGGATATTGATTAGGGGAGAATTTGATGTTCTTGGGATCAAACAATAAATCTTTTAGCTCACCTGAATCTTCCAGTGTATTACCTGAAGTAGTTTACTTGTTAATTCCGTTGGTTATATTGTATTTTCAAATTTTGTCACATATATTTAATAAGTTAAATTGTTCTATTTGTGTTTGATATAGTTAGCTATTCTAGGGGTTTTTAAACAAAAAGACAGATGGAAGTTTTAAGATATTCTTCACATTTTTTTTTCAGCTGAAATAAATTTGCCAAGTATGTTGTACATATTCCAATGTTTTAATTACTTGGAAACGACAGTTGTCTTCATCCTGGAAAAGCAGTCTCAAAAAAACAAAAAAAAAGTCAAACTCAGTTAAAAAGAATGCGAACACAAACAAGTAAAATATTTTAGGCTAGTTAACATTCCATAGAAATAGATAATAACCTGCTCTATATAAAAAGGTACAAACTGGTTGAAGATGCTTGGGGTACAACTTAGTGAAAGAAACTGAAAATAATGAACATCTATTAGTTCCCTGCAACCCTCTACATTCCCATGCCAGTTTGTACATCCCTGTACTGGGAAATGCCAAACGAGTCAGCAATTTGAACATGTATAGCTCAGCGGTCTACAGCTAACACAACTGGCCAGAATAATCCTTTCCAACAGCTGAGAATGGTTCTTCAAAGTCTCAGTTTAACTGCATTTCTTTCATTAACTCGCTTGGTGGGCACGAGTATAGAGAAAAAAAAAACAATGAGAAGTGGAGGGGGGAAGAGAGAATGAAACCAGCATGTATTATCTTTCCAAACTAGCTTTAAAAGATTTCAGAACAAAAATATTTTATTTGAGGATAATTGGTGGAGGTATGAAAGAATCACCGCTGCCTATATTATGTGCTCATCCCTATCTCTTTTGTCAATTTGTTTCCAGTGATGTTACCAGCTAGAAGAAGGAATACTGCAATAAAGTTGTGCAGGACTTTGAATTAAAATAAGAAAAGGTGCTTAGAGTCTGTGCGGGCACTTGTTAAAGCAGCGGTGTCTTTCTCCATGATCATGTGGTTCCCTTCCAGAACTACAGGACAATCCTGTGGGCTGCACTTCCCCATTCAAAGGTAGTATCCAATCTGGGAGTCTTCTTGGATTCTTAATGGACAGGTGGCAGCTGTAGCCAAGAAGGCCTTTCTTAACTTCGTCTGGTGTGCCAATTGTGCCCTTTCCTTGATTGGGAGGCCCGTCAGACAATCGTTCAGTTTGGTCCAGTGGTTAACACATCAGGCCAGAAAGCAGGAGACTGTGAGGTCAAGTCCCACCTCAGCTATGAAAGCTAGCTGGAGGACCTTGGGCCTGTAATTCTCTCAATCCAACCCAATCCAAAGGGTTGTTACTGTGAGGAAAATAGAGAGGGAATGTATACTGAATATGTTTGCTGCATTGAGTTATTGTTATTAATAATAAAGGCAGGAAATAAATAAATAAATACATTCATGCCTTCATTGCCTCAGGAGTCAATTATTGCAATGTGCTGTATATGGGACTCCCTTTGAAGAACACATGGTTCTTCCATAACAAACATACCTGTAGGAAATCTTGAATGAGGATCTCTGAGATATCATTAAATAAAATAATGCAAATTGTACATATCCAAGGAGTCAGTCTGACTAAGATCTTTGGACAATAAAGAGGAATTAAAGCTCTGACTGCGTAAATGGAAAATTACTTTTCATGAAGGTTAATTTAGACTCCTCTCTCTATTATGCCAAAAAAAGTGCTGATTCCTAATAATGATTAGCATACTAAAAGAAAAAAAGATAAAGATAAATGCAATCTGTTCATCATTTGCTTATCTACAACCTTAATGAAAATAGGAGTTTCTGTTATTGGTCCTTGATCTATTTCGAGGTAGATGTTAATTGATGAAGAAATTGGCTATTTCCATTCATGTAGACTAAATTTATTTACCAAGTTTAACCTACTCTGAGTTTTTTTTAAACACACAAACATACACACACATATATATATATACATACTCCATAACCATTTTCAAATTAACTAGCCTGCCCACAATGCACATTATCAACAACAAAAATTTCCTTAAACCTTTTCATAATTTGAGAATAAAATAGCAAACAGAATACATAAGGTCAATATAATTCACTCATCACTGAACACAACTAACAGCCTCCTTCTTCAAAGAATAATGAAGACAGCAGTTTAAAGGTTATCTCCCGAGTATTGTTAAAATTTTCAAAATTAGTTGTTGTTTTTTTAATGCATCAATTATTTCTTTGGTATCAGGACTTTCAAGACTATAAAGAATCACTACATAGTGACATACTAAGGCATTTCATTTCTTTAATTAGGCCATCACCCACGTTTGTTTGGTTATATTAATTTACTAATGCTTCTGTGGAATTTGATACTAAGCTTGGTGGAATCATGTTATCGGAAGAATATCTGATAAACATTTATAGCATTGGCGATGCAGCTAGATGGATTTTCTACTATTTTTAATTAGTGAAAAATGGTATATCCAGAAAATGAAAATGTGGCCTCCAATCTTACCAGAAACTTTCACACATTTGTGTAGTTTGCAAGGATCATGTGGGCTTATGCTGACTTACTTGGATGAAAGCCACTCTGACCTCAGTAGGATTTATTGCACTGGCTTGTATTAATCTGTCACAGAGACCTTTTTTTGTTTAGTTATGCTAAACATGATAGTGTGACTCATATACAATACATATTTGAAGGGGGGGGGCTAAAACTATTAGGCAATAGATACACAAATCCTTACAGATGAATCAGTGTCATATTGTGTTTAGGGTGCTGGATTAGAAAGCTAGGAGACCCAGGTTTTAAATCTTTAGGGTGACTTTAGGCACAATGGCTGACTTGCTGGAATCTAGGCCAGTCACTCTCTCTCTCAACTAAAATTGGGAAGTTGAAAAATGTCCATCTACCAACCTACACAGGATAACCTTCCTTTTGTCATTGTTTGATTTAGACTGATAATAATATATATGTCTCTTATTTATCAACTGTTCACAGTGTAGGAATTCTCTGAATTGCTGCACTAATATTTTCCATTACGGTTTTTCTGTTTTCATCTTTGATGCCTGCAAAGTTTGACTTATTTATTTCAAAGGGAGCTTTGTTTTATTCCTTGGGAATTATGCCTGGATAAAATACATAGATTTCTGTTATATGGCTCGTGGACACTATCTTCATGACAGTACTTCCATTGACTGTATTAAGGCTTATTTTAGATCCAATAGCTGTTCTGCCATTAGACAGCTGATGGTTGAAGCACCTACATTTTGCATTAAATCCAAATGACATGTTGCTATTCCAATATTTATAGGCTGAAAAAAATATTCAGTAAACATTAATTCACACTTAAATTAAATGTCTAGTTTGTTTTGTTTTTGTACAAAAGGATATGCAATGTAAGCAAGGATGCCATTTCAAGTCAAAGATAAATCTATAGTAGATAAAATACATACTGGAGTCCATTTTGGTAGCCTCTTATCTTTTGTGAAATATGCTGTTTACTGCTGGCACTTAACTAAAATATATATTCTATTGCTTCTTGATGATACTAATTCATTTCTCTGTCTGTCCATAAATAAATGTATGTTCATGCAAAAAGAGCACTTATGTGTTCAGGTATATAAATGAACTTCCATGCATCATATATTGTGTAATAAAAACTATTCAGATCCAGGATGTACCTTTAATTCCAACATAAGACCATTTCGGTTTTAAATAATACAACTGTCTGTTTTCTTCTACTCTAAGGGTAACTAGAATCAAGGCAGAGCAGATTCCTCCCACATTCTTTTTAAAAAGACATCATTTTCATGCATATGTAAGGTAGTCAAGCACCTGTAGAATGCACAACTGAGAAGACAAGACTATATCAGGCTATTTTTATATTAAACAAAATAAAGGAATTACATTTTTGTTTGTATCCCTTATGTCTCTTAGATTTTCTTCTTAAATATAATTCCAAAACATGGTAATGCTATAACTCTCCTTAGGTTAGGTTGCAATCAACTTGAGAGTTTAGTGAAAGAACAGTGGTTTATTAATCATTGTTTAATAAAATACAATTGTTCCCTCTTTAGAAAATAAATTTAGTGTGAAATCCAAGGGGCGCTCTATGTAGCTTTCCAAATGACAAGAAATTGGGAAGAGGATAATTCTATTAATCATCCAAATAATAAGTTAAACAGTTCAAGGGACCATTTCAAGAAGAGAAAGAGAGAGTGAATAACCCTAATGGCAATGTAGTTGCCTGTCTCGATTTCTCGACCACTTTACTTTCGAAAACGCTGAGGAAAGGGTTGACAAACTGATGATGATAAGGATGATGATGATGATGAGGAGGAGGAGGATGTTATCCATTCAGTTATGTCCAACACTTGGCAATTCTATGGGCCAGGTCTGACCACATCTTCCAGTCTTGAGAAACCTATAGAAACAACAGCAACAGACATTCCTTATTGTCTTGCAAGTGTTGCATAGATTAAGATTCCTTCTCTCTGTATTTTACATGCCACTAAGTTCCATAAGAATTCTACTACTGGGTAATCGTTTTCTAGAAAGCCATTTTACCCTCTTGCTGAAATTTTGTTGATATGAAATTACAAGTAACGTCACTGAACAAGCCACCAGTGAGGTCAAATAGGTCCACTTGCAATTCAATTTAAAAAGAAATCCATCCTGCTGAAAAAGCAGAGTTTTTCCCTCCCTAAATTTCAGTCTCCCCCTATTCAAATATTTATCCAGATATTTGAAAATCTACTATATAGCATATTTGATGATGAAACATTTAATCTGGCTTTTGAAAAAGCTAGCCAGACATATAGGGAGATGAGAAGTATATCTGTTATTAATTCCAAAATTTACAGGTGACACAATAATTTCTAATGCTATCATCTCTTAAAAGGGTCATGTTTGAGGTGTTGGTCTCATTGTCATGACTGAGCAGAAATGAAGAACGCAGTTGAAATTGAAAAAAATACCTACTACACAGACTCATCAGCAGCTGTCCTTCCATGAGATAAGATCTTGCTTTTCAATTTGCAAAAAGTAAAACAGTATTTTAAAAGTTTCATTTTAATATGCTTCATGTGTCACTGATGAACAAAAGATAATTGATTTTTTCTGTGCATTTATATAAAACATCCAGATACTCAGATACTCCATAAAATCCAGGTTGGCATTGTAGATTAGGAGGGTTCATTCAACCCCTTAACATAGCAGTTGACAATCTGAAACAGCTTTTAAAGTTTCAAAATAGTCATATGAAGGCTATTTCTCATTCTCCATGTCAGAATGCCATGTCTGTTGGATTGATATTTTTTTTATTAAAATGATAAAGCATTTTCTCCTAAAATGTACTTTTCTACTATTAAAGCAGGGGTGTCAAATTCAATTTCAATGAGGGCCGCATCAGGATTGTGTTTGACCTTGAGGGGGGTAGGGTGTGTGTGGCCAGGGTGAGCATGGCCATCTGCATGCCACTTGTGTCTGGAGCACTGTGGTGGCCCGGGCGGACCATTTTCAGCTGGGATGGCCTCCTGCAGCACTCTGCCGGTGAAAATGGAGCTCAGAGGGGCTGCGCATGTCTCTGGACTCTGTTTTTGGCTGGCACGGCCTCCTGCAGCCCTCTGCCAGCAAAAATGAAGCCCGGGCGGGGGCTGCATGCGCCCACCCTGAACTTTATTTTTGTTGGCAGAGGCACCATAGGCTGGTCCTTTGCTGTTTCCAGGCTGGCCCTGTGGGCCAGATCCCATCACCCCACAGGCTGGATCTAGCCCTCAGGCCTTGAGTTTGACATTCCTGCTTTAGAGTATCTCATGGATACACTTATTAATATTAACATTTCTTGGCTCCTAATTCTGTATGATTTTAATTATACAAACAATGAAATTTTGTGCTCACACAGAATTGTGTCACGCAAAAGAGATCCAACAACATCCTTAGTACATGGTTACGCAAGAAGTCAAATACACGTGCATGATGCTGGTAGAGATATTTCAGAAATAAAGGGGGAGGGGAGCAACATTATTTTTTAATCCTATGGAAGATTCAGGAAGCTTCAACTGCTGGAATTTCCCATGTTGTTGTGAAGTTTACTGTCACAATAGCACAAATCAGATGTTCCCAAAAAGTGTGAAATTCTCTACTTAATGAATGGGGTAAGCCTTACTTGCTCAAAGTTCTGTGCTTGGTAGTTATGCCTATGGTCCACTTTTTCAATTGTTTCATATAAGCATCCTCTTCTCCCCTCTGCTCTTCTTAAGAGCTGCTGCTGCTGCTTTAAGAATAATTTTAGTTTTAATGAGAAGGTTCCTTAAATCAGGAACAATTTTGTTGCTTGTGTGGAAGAAGTTGGGCAGCTTTAATGAATCGTTTTTAAAGCTGCATAGCCCTAGGACGGAGAGGTATAGCAAGATGTGCTAAAGAGATCTGAATGCATATGATTACACACACCCAAGCTTTCATGATCAAAACCTTGTTTAAAATATTTGAACATGTCTAGAGCCAATGCACATATAGAATAGTGTTTTCAAAGGAGTTATTTTTGTTGAAGATGTGGATATATTTTCTGGAAATGTATCATAAGGTATAAAATTAGTGGGATAAGGTTGGTTCCCATTGCTAATGAATTGAACAACCCTTTTTGGTAATGCTTAACTACAATTCATGTCTTCATTTCCTGTTCCTTACAGCCAAGGAAAAGCAGAAAGTGCATCTAAAATAAATACAGAAAGAAAATTTGGGCCCAAATATCTCAGTTACTTTAGATCATGTTGATTTTCTTCTGTCTCAGGTTCCTCCATAAATTTATGTGATGTGAATGAATGGAACTAGTTTGACAAGTATCAGTCTTCAGACCTGGCATGGAGGTATATCTCCACAAACTAAACACCTTATTCAGTAATTAGGTAACAGCAGTGTGTGTGTGTGTGTGTGTGTGTGTGTGTGTGAGAGAGAGAGAGAGAGAGAGAGAGGGGGGGGGTTGGTTGGAAGACCTTTGCCTAGGAACCATCAGGATTTAAATACTAGGTCTTTTTTTCTCTTTGTTTTTTGAATCAATGGACTTTGGGGCAATTCTCTCCTAGTTTCTAGGGCTGTCAAACTCATGGCCTGTGGATAGGATGTGTCACATGCTGGTCTACACCCGGTTTAGCGAAGGAGAAAAAAGTCATAATGCATCATGTGACGATGCCATGACGATGTGAGTTTCACACCGCTGCTCTAGGGAAAGGGATATCTGCCCATGTTTATACAATTTAATGATTTTGTTTGTTCTCAGAAATGGTACATCTCACCAGCTTCATCCCTTCCATTAGGTAAACTGTTAAGTAGTCCAAGGAAGGCAAAGTGCTGAAAATGTATTAGGGAACTTCTTACACATGGTTCATGAAATGTATTCAGCCTAAATTGGAACAGGTCAAAAAAGTATGAATTTTTAAAAAGATTTCAATATACTTTAAAGAAAACCAAGGGTAGATTTCAATTTTCACAAAAGAAATAAGACATCCCAATGTTGAGTCATTCCCCAACCACTGACCTGTAATGGGATGACTCAGAAATAAATGAAATTAAAAAGTGTTATAAGGAATGAGAGGTGATACAACAATGTTGACTGTGATGTATTATCAAAGCTAAGTCATCACCTGTCTCAAATTGTAATTGTCAAGATAAAAATGCATGTGTGAACACACTCTAGGAAAAAAATAGGTTATGAAACTTAAATAAGCAGCAGATTTGCAAGATTTGTCACAGGCATGAAATCTTGATTCTACATAGCAAAGGTCATTTGCAACCTTTATGCTAATATTCCTGCAAATTTCTCAGTTATATTATGACATAGAGGATGAGAGACAGAGACAAATAGAGAGGGAGAGATAGAGGTGTTAAATGCCATTTATAGTCTTAGATTGAAAGCATTTTATATGAACAAATACTTTACAGAGAAATATAGATCTATTGAGGAGTAATATTTCCATTTTCCCCTTAATTAAGTTTAAATCTTTTAATTCATTGTTTAAAAATGAAGAGCAAATATCTCTATTCACTGCTGTCCAGCATTCAATAGTTTCAATTGTCTGCTGCTTCTGTTTTTCACACAAAGATAGAATAATATTTGAACTTAAATAGAAGAATAACCACCACTTAGTGATTAAAATGTTGCTTCAAATTTATTAAGTTTGGAGATTGTGACAATGGAGCAGTAGTAGCAGATGTTTTGCAGGATATGTGGATAGCACATATGGGAAACATGCTTTCCAGATGTTGCTGAATTGAAATTCCCATTATCCCTGGCCATTATATTCCTGTACTTTCCCATTGGCAGCTTCCTCTTTTCCTTAGCTTTCTTCATTGAGAGAAGAAAAGCCCCTTCATCCCAATTAAGCATGTAAGAAAAGTTGAATGGAAATGAGGTGTGTGAATGGAGAAAATATTCAATGGGGGGAGAAGTTGACGTAGGAGAAAAGGAAAAAAGGAATATAAATAAATGGCTAGAGAAACAGGATTGCTGGATCACCTGAAAATATTTGGAGTGTGGCAATGAAAGCAGAAGAGAAAGAAGGCATGTTGGAGCTGGGCTTGCATGTTTCTGTTGGTGCATGTGCTATGCTGTACGTGAATAAAAGAGAATAAGTGGCAGCAATGGGCATTATTGTCACAAAGTTTTATTTAATTCTTCTTCTTCTTCTTCTTCTTCTTCTTCTTCTTCTTCTTCTTCTTCTTCTTCTTCTTCTTCTTCTTCTTCTT
>JANHFL010002015.1:75751-87558 GCA_032468155.1 Oxyrhabdium leporinum | reverse complement strand
GTACGTACGTACGTACGTACGTCCGTAAGTACGTACGTACGTACGTACTTACATACATATATACAAAATGGGAATAGGAAGGATCTGTCCCTCACAAAACAGGAGTCAATCTACACATGAAATGAGAAATTAGTTGCTTTAAACAAAATTTCTCCATTCATTTTTTTTTAGTATTATTAACATATGGGAAAGTTTGTAGTAGTGAAGGCATTACATTAAAAACTATGAGAACATGAGTTGCACTTCAAACTTCTACATGAAAGGTTGGGTGACCTTGGGCCATAGGAATATCAGTTTTCCAAGGCTATGAATAAATGAATAAAACTATGAATAAATAAGTGACTGATAGATTTGGCTTGAGATAGATTCATTTGGGGGTTGGGTTAGGGAGATATGATAATGGAAACAGCAATCTAGTTGAACACTTGACATTTGTGGGGTCCTCAATTCTTGGTTGTTTCTTGCAGATGTTTCATTACCAAACTAGTTAGTTTAGTAATGAAACATCTTCAAGAAAACAATCAAACTCAGAGTGTACCAAGGACCGCACGGTTCAACACTGAGTTACAAGTATTCTTTTTTTATAGACACTTGACATTTATACATCTTGTTATTTACTAGCATAGTGAAACATAGAGGAGAAGAGAAAAAGCAGGTTGTGGAAGAAACAGACTTTAAGTGTGTGGTGACAATGGAAAGGAAAATTAAATGATGAATTACAATGGAATGGAGGGTAATCCAATTGGGCACAATGCTGAATGAAGAAGAGGAGAACGGTTATTTCATGAAAGCCTTTCATTTTCTAAAATGTAGCCCTTTCCACTGTGCAACAGCTCTGTGTAAATATGCATATGTGCGAGAGAAAGAACTCTCCTGATGTTTCTTGGTCTAGCAGGTCTTCTTGATTATTGAAGCAAAGAATTCCCAATGCCCTGGATTTCTCCATAGGAATATCAGTTTCCCATGGATATGAATAAATTAATAAAACTACGAAAAAATAAGTGACTGATAGATTTGACTGAAGACAGTTTCATTTGGGGAATTGGAGTGGGGAGATGTGATAATGGGAATACCAATCTCCAATGAGAAACTTAGACCTGTAACAATCACACATGAAAAATTTCCACTCTGCCTGACCAATGGTACATAAGAGGGGGGACTGAGTGAAGCAAGAAGATGCTCGCGGTATCCCCCAACCATGTCCTCCCACATGTTGAGCAGCAATGTTGGTGGTTAGTTTTCCCTCCATTAAGTGAGGCTGAGTCGCAGGGGAAAGAATGTCAGAGAATCCACCAATCACTGCTCTGCAATAAGAATCACTGTATCTGAGATGTAATAAAATTCAGATGTGATAGCATCACATTTTTGTTGACATGCTTTTCTCCTGATTTAAGGCCAAGAAGAAAATACTTCCCAAAAGGTAAAGCCTTATACATGTAACATCATGAATAAGCTCTCAAACATGATGTGGGAGGGGGGGGAGAAAAAAAAGAGACTCTTCTCTGTCTTTTTCTAAGTTAGAATACACAAAAGATCTCAAGAACGCTTGATTCCCCCCTTTTCAAGATTTCCACCAGTGAGTTATATTTGGCAGAGAAGTGATTGAAAGCCGAGGATTAAATCAGTCTCCACATTCTCCCACATAGTGATCTGATAAGAAGGATTTTAATTTATTTTAAAAGATTCTGTGCAGTGCATTCACATGGAATACTTGAAAAAAATGCCATCCCAATAACAAATATTTGTATGCAGAATCTTATTTATCTATTTATTCATAAAGCCACCCATCTCATAGAAAGTTACTCTGGAAACCTACAACAATCTTAAAGAAAACAGTAAGTATAAAACAATATTTACCTAAAATCATTATATATTAATTAAGAACATTAAAAACTATAAAAGGAGACCTATACAAGAAAAGGAAATAATAGATGGAGGAATGTTAATAATAATGGTGTTATTGAGTTACAATATGAGTTACCTCACAAGATTGTCCATCTCCAGGAAAAAAAAAGATGTTGAGATTCTAGAAAGAGTCCAGAGAAGAGCAACCGAGGGGACTGGAGACTAAAACATATTAAGAACGGTTACAGTAACTGGGCATGTCTAGTCTAGTGAAGAGAAGGACCAGGGGAGACATGATAGCAATGTTCCAATATTTGAGGGGCTACCACAGAGAGGAGGGGGTCAAGCTATTTTCCAAAGCACCTAAAGGCCAGACAAGGAATAACGGATGGAAACTGAACAAGGAGAGATTCAACCTGAAAATAAGGAGAAATTTTCTGACATTGAGAACAATCAACCAATGGACCAGCTTGCCTTTGGAAATTGTAGGAGCTTCATCACTGGAAGCTTTCAAGAAGAGATTGGACTGCCATTTTAAGAAATGGTGTAAGGTCTCCTGCTTGGGTGAGGGTTGGACTAGATGACCTACAAGGTCCCTTCCAACTCTATTAACCTGTTAATCCCCAGGCCTGATGGCAAAACCAGATCTTGAGGGACATTGAAAAGTTCTATTCCTTTCCAGTCATGCTCTGCTCCCATGATGGACAGCTGTCTGCATGGACCAGGAAGCCTGGCTAACCTAGGTCCACCAAGGCTCCTTGGTACTTATTATCTTATATCTAGACTTATGTACAAATGTAGAGACAGCAAGCCTTTATTGAGTAGGAATTTCCTTTCCTTTTTCCTCTTCCATAATAAAGTGAAGAAGCTAATAGAAGAAGCTCTGAGCCAATCCTCATGACCCAAGGAACATTGTCCCTCCCATTCTATCCACCCTAACCCCATCCCCCCATTCCAAATCTCTAGCTCAGTATTTATCAATCTTAGCAAATCTAAGATGCTGAAATAGGCAATTCTGGGAGCTGAAGTCCACGGATCTTACAGTTGATCAGATTGAATAACTTTGCTCTACTGAATGTAGACATGGAATGTATAAGAAGGGAATGCTTAGGGGGGCAGGGAGAAATCTTCAAAGTTAAGCATGACAATTAGCATGTTTTGACAATTTAGCACAGCAGGTGGTCCCCTCATGATACTTGCTCCAGGTTAAGCACATCTTCATTCTGTTGCATAGCCCTATGTTATTATATTTGCAGAGCATAGAAATCTGATTACAGCAAGCAAGATGGTAGTTTGACAGAGATGACATAAGGGATAGAAGTCTAGGGACTTGTGTTAATATAGGATTTGACATGGCAGTACACCCTCTCTGTACCATTCTTGTCCTGTTTGCAATTCTGCCTTTTTAAAGACATTGAGCCATTCTGAAAAACTGTACCAATGGACTGTTTTGTTAACATTAACAAGCAGTAGTGTCAAAGTTACTCTTTGTGATGCATCATATCTGGAGTCAAACCAGCATTTGTGAACCCTTTCTATAGTCTATCAAATTTCTAAAGTCTACCAGATATTGCATGAAAAATGAGGCTTTAGAGAAGAGAATTTTAAGGAAAGGGAATCCTTTGAAATTGACCCATATAGGCTTATATTTAGAACATTAAATGTGCCTTTCCAAAGATAATGAAGCCAAAAGATATGGTATAAATCTATGGAATCTGAGAACAGGAAAGCAGTATTTAGCTTTAAGTCTCATTTATAGAATGTTTTGAATATGTGTGTGTGTGTGCGTGCGTGTGCATGTATATGAATATGGTATGCATATGTATATATAAATCTTTGAAGATAAATTCAAAATAATTATCATGCAGAAAACTAATGATCCAAGCAGAGGCAGATGGGATATAAGGACAGAGGTTACACAGTAGAAGGAAAATGTGGAATATTATCAAGTAGGCTTTAAATCTGGCTTTTCTGGGATACTTCACTGCACTAAAGCATCTGTGAATGGCCCCATGCATAATCCAGCCAGCAGCAGAGGTCAAGAGAGATCTCAGTATAAATAGTGTGATAAATTAAGAATGAAAATGAATTGGTGCATGCAGATGGAGAGCTTATAAAATAGAGCAAGTCCAGAAAAAATAAAAATCTATTTTTTTTTCTTTTTTGCAGTTGGTAGATTTTGTTGGGCTCTGATAAAACAAACTAAAATATGTGAAAATTGACAAGATAAAAATGGGTACTGAAAGAAAGTAATCAAGCTTGAAAGAAAATTGGTCAGTAGAAAGTTTCTGTTTCTGAAGCATGATACCTGTCCCTGTGGAAGCTTTGAAGTCATGGATGTACTTCCAAAGAGATTGTTCTATTTTAATAGCTTTGTGATAATGCAAGATCTTTATAGAGCCTGTACCAAAACTCCAGAATGTGAAATGATTTTTTTTCAAAGGTCTACCCTGTGCCAATAAAATTATTTGTAATGCATCTATGCTTAATTGCACTTTGTGTCCTGTTAATAGAAGTTAAAATTGCACTTGAAACCAACATTTGTCACTGAGAACATTGGCTAAAATAGCAAAGAACAACAGACTTGCCAACAGGACTTCAAAAATTTTAGCAATGGGTTTGCTGCCCAGTTGCTGGGTGGGCGTGGCATAATCGGCCTTCTGCACCATGGTGGGGGGGGGCATTTTCACCCTCCCAAGTCTCCGGAGGCTTTGCTCGAGCCTCCAAGAGGGCAAAAAAGGCTTCCCCGGACTGTGGAGGCTCTCTGGAGTCTGGAAATGGGCCCGCCTTCCCAAACTTCCGGGAGGCCCATTTTTTTCCCTGCACTTACTTGCATCCAAAACAGGGTGCATGGAGATTCCTGGGAGGGGAGGGGCAGGGTGGATGGGGTCAGCCAGGAATGGGATTTGGGGGTTTGGCAAACCCCACATAATCTTTGCTAAGAGTCTGCTCAAACCCCTGCAAACCCCAGAAGCCCACCCCTGATTGCCAACAAAAGAATTGTTGACACAAATGGACCACATTCTAAGAAAGAGGGAATATTTAGATTTTCCTCCAGTTCCTAAATGGAATTTTTAACATATACAAGCTCAGAATATTTATAATTTATAACTTTCTTTCTCTACGTAAAACTGATGCAAATCAGATTAGTAAAGTACAGTTATACTATACGCATTCTAAAAATCATAGTGATTTAATTGAATGGAAAAGTAATTCTCAGGTTTATAATACTTATTTTATGAGGTGGCCAAGGGACACAGGTGAGTCTTCTGTCATTAAACATTTAGTCCTCTCTTTATTGGTGTTCATGTTTTCTGGTTTCTTGAACTTCAGTTCAATAACTAAGGAAAAAACCATCCTGCGGGATTTTTCTCATCCTCTGATCATAAAGCAGAGAAAACCAGGAATGTAACCATGCAAAAAGAAGAGGTGCCACTCAGAAATACCACTGAAATTCATTTTGTTGCTGATGCTCAATCATTCAGCCACTTCCACTCTTTAGGATACAAAGTACATTATTTTGCCAGAACTGTATATTGGTCACTGCTTCTGAGTTCCTGTTTATGTCCTCAGTGTTGGCATCTAGCCATCTTGTCTACTGAGCCTTGTTTTCAATGTCCTTCAATTTATTAATTAATTTTAATTGATTAAATTATTGATGCTAGAGACATATGAATGCATCATGAGAATGAGGGGGAAATGGAATTGCTATCTGTAGAGAAGAATGGTTTTGCCAAACTAAGAAACAGATTTCAGCACTGTATTAAAACAGAAACATGAGGTTCTTGTCACTATTTTACAATTCTATAAAGAATGTCTACTTTTGTTTTTTAACAGCAACAAAAATTTCAAAGGGTGTTTGAAAGGAAGTTATTGCTGCCAAATGTTGTCCTTTTTTTGAGTCCTTCCAAAACTTCATGAAAGAGAAAGTCACTTAAAAATAGAATAACACTTCTGAACATTGAGCACATGAAGAGATGCTCAGAGTAACAGTAATAGTTGGCAAATATCAGCTAAGTCTCACTTGGTGAATCTGTGACAGGTAAAAAGAAAGGGGTGGTTTATGCCATTGGCATTACTATAAATTACTACAGTATTTTCAATTAAGGAATTACAATCAAAGTACCCTCAAGCTTATTTAGGTGGGAGAGAATCATCAAGAATAATGAGTGGGTTCATAATGTAGTCAATAATTTACTTGATACACCTAAGGAAGTTAACTGTAAAATCAATTTATAATCAAAACTGGGAAGGGGAGAGAATCTTTCATTTTCTGTAGAAATGATTCAAAATTCATAACCAGAAATTCCTGTTCTCTTTTACAGCTTCTAAACTTTCCAGCCCTTGCAAGCTGCCTATTGTGTGTCTGTTGTCTGTGTGTGTATGGGTGGTGGTGGTTTGTGAGCATGGGTGTTAAGTTTCGTTAGCAAGCAAAACAAGCAAATGTCGACTGAAGCTTTGGAGGTTTTATTGTTTATGTTCCATCCATCTCTGTAGAGCAGGGGTCTCCAACCATGGCAACTTTAAGACTTGTGGACTTCAACTCCCAGAATTCCTCAGCCAGCAAAGCTGGGAGTCCAGAAGTCTTAGAGTTGCCATGGTTGGAGATCCCTGCTCTAGAGTTTGATGTTCATGTCAAAAGGATCTAGATGCTAAGCAGAATGAAAGGCATTTTGATCAGGGCTGAACCCCTAATGGCAAGATAAGATAGTGACAAGGCACTAGACATGTGTTCTACATTACTTGAAATAAACGAGGTATACAATGTACGTCTGGCTTTAATTTTGCATAGTTAATTTTGCATATTGTACTTATATATAAAAGGTTATCATGTGTACATAATCAAAAGACATGCTTAGAATAAGCGGAAGTAGGAAAAAATATCTGATCTAACATATGTAGGATCAGTGATTATTTGATTTATCTAGAATTTCTATTTCCTGTATGCTGACCTTGTAGTTTATGTTCAAGGGAATACCTTGGAGTCGAAATCAGAGAGCTTTGCATATTTTGCCTCATTACTCTCATGGTGATGGAGATGATCAGGATGATGGAAAATAATGCCAAAGAAGTTGCTTCTGTTATCATCTGTGTAGTAGGCCTAAAGTCATGAACCACCGTGTGACACCTAAGCTATTATTGTAAATTGAAATTACATTTAAAACAGTTTTGTAGGATTATTTAGTGTTTCACGAAGAGCTTGAAATGTCTGAAAGGTCAGTCAACAGAACACCAATTGAAAATGCTCTTTGTAAACCTAGGATTGTGGTTTCATAGATAGACAAGCTAGGATCTTTAAAAAAAATCAGTAACTTTTAAATGACAATTATGCTGAATATTTTCACTATATTATGAAGAATATATAGATGTTTTCTATCAGAGATAATTTATCTCTTCTGTATTATGACAAAATAATAAAGTTCCATAATAAAGCTGGTTATCCATAAAGAAATGTTATTAAAATTCAACTTTGTTTATGGAAAGCAGGTGCCATTGTCAACAAAAATATTATTTTAATATTTTATTTATTTATTTATTTTAATGGGAGATAGACTACTTTACTGGCAATATTTATTTTACTGCATCTTCGATATTTTTCATTCAGATGTCATAGTAATTTTCAGTATCCTTTTTGTTTTTGTTTTTGATTTATCTTTTTTCCCCTTGGAGTTGCATTTTAGTTTTTTTTTAATATTTAAATATTTTAATGCCTTTAATTTCTTTTTTATTAGTTAGTTTTTTATGTTTAGCATTCAGGTTTGGCTAATCTAAACGAAACTTCTTGCCACATTATATGTGTATGTGTGCGTATCTGTGCATGTGTATATCTTCATATACAGAATGTAAAACTCATATTGTTTACTGTAATAAGATGGATAGCTTATTTATTTATACTTTCATATCATGAATTTATATTGAACTTAACCAAAGATGAATTAAAGGATGATTTAAATCTTAACCAGGATTAAAATGACACAGAGAAATAATTTTGCTTACTTTTTGACAATGGACTCTGAGAATTTTAATTTAAGCCATGAATTACTGTAAACATGACAAAGTTGAGAATTCACATTGTAGGAAAAAATTACAGATAAAAGATTTGATTCACTATGTGTACTGCCAAGTACTTAAACTTATCTAAGAAATTAAGAAGGAATCCAACAGATCTCTCATGTTAACAGAAATGTTAGCTTCTTAACTGTGGCCACGGTAGTATGAGCAAGGGCTACAACAAAATATAGGATAAAATTGTGAACTTTGAAAGTAACATCAACTTTGCCCTTTTCAAATAGATCTCTTAAAGTTGTTTTCCTCTCTGCTTGTAATAGGGATGGGTAAAAGGGCATTTTTATTTTCTTTTTAGTTTCTCAGATTTTTTTCTGTCTTAAGTATAATTTCTCCATATCTACATCATTGCTCTGAGATATTTAAAATAAAAAATGCACCTTAAGTTCATGTGCATTTCCATATAATGTCTGTATACTATTTTTTCCTAGTATAGGGTATCTGAACCCTTTATTTTCATTTTTGAGCATTTTTGTGTCCTTTTCCTATTATTATTATTATTATTATTATTATTATTATTATTATTATTATTATTATTATTATTATTATTATTATTATTATTATTTTAACAATTCACAAAGAACATAGACTGATTGCTGTATACAGTAGGAATGATTTATTGGTAGTACAGTAGTTTAAAAAGGAGAAGTTAGATAACTTCATATGAAATTGTGAAATGGATGAATCCCTCTCTCATTCATAATCTGTGGTAACCTAATTTACCCATCCACTGATCTCTGCAACATAATGGGCTGTTACCTATCTGGTTACATGACTGAGAAACAAGAAACAATTAAATTCAAAGAGTGAGATTCAAAAGTGAATGACTTCTGGTAAGTGTTGGCTGAAAAGCATACTCAGCCAAGAGGAATGAAAAAAACACTTGAAGGAGTTATATGGGGAATAAAATAGATCAGAGAAGGCAAAGATTGATAGCTAAGTTCACTAGTGGAAAAATATAGTTAGTTAAACTGTTTATTAATTAAAAACACTGTTCCCTCTTCTGTAGTATATGATTGCGTGTTTCTGACAATGTGTTTCCTAAATAAAGAATATTGACCATATAAAATAATTCATTTCAATCCCTTCTTTTAAATCCTTTTCCAGCCCTTTCTGAAAATGATCCTGCTGAGTAGCCAGACTCCAGTAGTACACACAATGAAATGGTTCTATTTTTATTTTTTTTAAAAACAAACATATTGTGCTAGGTTCTTAAGCTCCTAAATAAGCACTTGCTTAAGTTACTGAACATCAAATCAATTTATCAATTTAGGAATGTTACATTTCACGTTCAAATACTGACCTTTGCCTCTATAGTTCTACGGTTTATTCTAAATCATAATCACAATTGTACAGATTATTTACTATGCTTATCTTAAAGTCAAGGCCCAATGAACAAACTGGATATCTTGTTACTGAGATTTCTCTCATGGCCTTGGTGGAACCTGATGCTGTTGCAAGATGGGACTCAAGGCATATGACAATGACATTCAGACTAACTTCTCCAGGATTACCTTCATATGAAAAACATAAAGCTTGAGTCATCTTAAACCTTAATAAACCAGATCTGTAAAATCGGGTTAGTAAGCTTAAAGAGAGCAAAGTGCTGTTGTTTCACTAGGGTGGTGGGTTTGATTCTAATTAACTAATAGACAACCAATCAATTTTAACATCATCTACGTTAACTGGTTCCAATGGCCATAGTTCAGGCTTGGATTGTGCATGCTCTCTGAGTTTGTTTGCTGGTAGATATTCCATTAGCCAACTAGGTGACATCATCAGTGCACCAATTAGGTAACATCATTAATACTGATAATGTTACCTAGGTGAATAACGAAAAGTCTACAAGCAAACAACTAAGCTCAGAGAGCACCAAGACACCATTTTAACTGGCTTAAAGTCTACTTAAATCAATCTATTTTACCTGCATCAAATGAATGATTGGCACATTTGTCTAACAATTCAGTGGCTGAACATTTTTGGTTTCCAGAATCATATCAGCCATTCATAAAGCTGCTGCTTTCCCGAAATGTCTCTGTCTTTAGCTGTATAAGAATGGTACATAACAAGCACACTGGGATTCCAGAAAGTATCAAACTATAAACATATATTCAGTTGCCAAATAGTTTGTCTCCCCAAGAAAATTGCCATCTGGAAGCAAGTGCCAACACCTGGTTCATGCAAATTGTTTGGCATTTAATCCCCATAGTTTTATGACTATATCCATAATCATGTGTGGCTTGTATAGAAATGTTTCCCATCAGAGAAGAGATGGAATTATGGCAGTTTTAAGCAGCATCCCAGAACATTATGAGTTAATATAATAGAGCAGGTTAAGTATTGCAGTTTTTCCATCACTGTGAATTGGGACAGATAAAGAAGGAGAGTTAACATAATTAATTGCTGTCTCTTACTCTCTGTTTAGCACTCTATTTCACTTTGCATTTCTAACAGGAAGATGATTCCCTTTATTGCTTAATCATATTTCCTTTATATGCCCCCACTTTGGAATTACAGGCTAAGGAGGATATTGGACTGTTTACTTTAACCTTACATTATAGTCATTTCTTTATACATAGGTTTTTGCTGTTGCTTCTGTTTCTTGGTGGGTAGAATACCACTGCTTCTTGGATCCTTCATTATTTCCCCCCTCCCGCCTCCCCTTTTGTGTATGTGTATGTGTGTGTGCTTTCTGGAGACAGGCTGAATGGTTTAATGAACCCCAGATAGTACTGGATGAAGGCTACTTTCATGGGGTTTGAGAGCTGAGGTTGGATTAGGAAGTTGATAAAAGGGTCTAAACAAATAATGGCTCTGGAAAAGGGCTTTCGTCATTTTCAGATGACACTTGTTGAAGCCAATAAAATTTTGCCTCAGTTTGAGATTTGTCTAATGGGGCAGGCAGTCTCTCGGTTGGAGATTGATGGTTTGGAGAAAGGGGTGGGATGGGGGGAACAAGGAAAGGAATTTGAGCTGTGATAATTCATCAAGGCAGTGTGTGATCAGAACCTCAGAACTGGTTCACTGGGGGAGAGTGGCATAGGAAACAGAGCGTAGAAAACAGAGTGATGTCTGACACTCTGGGTTAGTTTAGTTGAGCTGCTCAGAACCTTCTAGGTCTTGAGGTAGAACATACTATTTATATTGCAGTTGGCTGGAAACAAATCAAGCTAGCTCTACAGAGTGAAGAACTTGGGAGAAGTTGTCTCACCAATATCTATGGTGACAATCTTAAGAGTTTATATGAAATGTTGGAGTGTCTTTAGACCATTGTTGCAGTACTGAATTAGTACTGCAAGGACAAGACTTCAGAGGTTGCTGGAATAGTGGCTTCCTGGGCAGCTTTCACTCCAAGGCCCAGTGGATGGTTAGAAGAGAGCCAGAGTAAAGTATATTTGCACATTCCTATGTCAGGGTTCCAAGTTATAAATCCATAGCAAGCAAGACTGAGGCATGTAGATTCCTCAAAAAATACTTTTATTTGGAATTAACATATTGGCACATATTTGGTGAAAACTGACTCTAAGGTCTCCCCTGGTTTTCACCTAATTAAAAGTAAAAGTTTTCTCACTTTCTCAAAACAATCAGTCACATGGTCCAATCACAGAACAGGCTGGAAGCCAGGTGGCATCACTCTGCCTTCTTTCAACCAGGTGTGAGAATGTCCTTGGTTCCCAAGAGAAAATATGTTGTTTTGGCTATATGTTTTCCTCTATCTCAATTCCCCCCTCCCTATCCCTCAGCTCCAGTGTGGGAACACTGAAGTGGTCAAAATGGCTTCAGTCAGGTTATTTTATTTTTATTTTTTTATTTTTTGTGTGTATTTATATACCGCCCCATTCCGAAGACTCGGGGCGGTTCACAGCTTTTATTTAAAACAATACAAAATACAGGTT
>JANHFL010002015.1:31481-51726 GCA_032468155.1 Oxyrhabdium leporinum | reverse complement strand
TTCATTACCCTAACTAGGTAAGATCATTATGATGTTACCTAGTTAGGGTAATGAAACATCTGCAAGAAAACAAGCAAGCTCAGAGAGCACCAAGAACTATCAGTCAATCAATATTTTTTTGTTCAGTCATAGACCAGAAAATAACTGTTGTTGTGGTGGAGTGCAGTCTAGAGTTGCAGGAGGGAGGGGCTTTTCTCCAGAGAGTAAAAAGACAACGGACTTTGGAAACTTTGGTATGCAGGAAGAGGGTGAAGAAGGACCCTCCCTAGCAATTACCAGAGTATATCTAATAGATATGCAGATAGTTGCCCTAATCTAGCAAGATTTCTGTCTACAGGTGAACACAATAAAGTAACTATCCAGAAATAACTCCATGTGTAATTCTTGTTTACTTGGGCCTGACAATCGGATTCTAGCAAATTTCCACACAACTGCATAAAAGGGATCTTTTGCAAGTACGTATTGTGAATATTCTTTGGCAAACAGTGTATGTAAACACTGAGAGCTAGATCTTTGTGCAACTCTGTCTTGGATTCAAAGTCTACAAGGGTTTAGGAGTGGGGTATTCTCCTGATTTTGCAGAAAAGTCTACTTGTTTCTAATACTGATTAATTTATCTAATTAAACTAGGTAATTGGATTATAATTGCATTAACAGATATTTAATTGTTATTCTGCTTACACTGTGGTTCACAAACACTTAACATAGATTCCTAAATAAAATTTATGCAAGCAAATAACCAATATGAAATTTGATGCCTAAGCTTCTTTGCGTAATGCAAGTAACACCGCTGTATACACAAATGGAAATGAAATCTGTTTATCACAATGTGCAGCATATAGATTTTGATTAACAGCGATACCACTGAAAATTTTAGTAAACATACCCAAACAATATGCAGTGATGACATATAGCTGAATATTAAAGAGCCAATGGCCAGTGTGGATCATTTGGTTGCTATGTATCTGCATAAGACAATACTAGGCCTGCCTCTTTAATACATTTGAAGTAATATTATAAATATTATGTATATTTAATCATTTGAAATACTACTTCAAGGCTATAGTTTTGAATGTGCAAATATTGATTAATGGTTGTTCATTGTAACTACATTGTTCCTATTTTTATCTAATCAGTTTGCATTAAGAGTTTTGTAAATGTTTGGTAAAGGGTAGTAATAGACAACAATCATTTGCAAATGTATCCTGTGTGTGGGTTTTTCCCCCCTGGCTCAAAATTCTGCCCATGAAAAAGACAATCAATTCAGTGGTTATATTGCTAACCCGTTGTTCCACATTTTAGCTATTATCAGTAAACACTTCTGAATGTCTTAAATGTTCTACATAGAGATCATTTCTGAAAACAAACAAAACATTAGAAAAACCTCCAAGGATAGATGTATAAACTGAAAGGAATGTTAAAAGTTTAATTGCGGTCTTTGTTCTTTCTCCTGTTGGCTAAGTGATCCAGAAGGTTTCTTTCAAGCGTTAAAAATTTCTGTGTACTTGTTCCATTTTCAGGGAATGGAGATTCTCTTAACCAAAGGTGCTAAACAGATGTTTTAGATGATGGGAAGTTGCATGGTTTCCCTGGGGATTTAGGTTCAATATTCTTTAAAACATTTTGAAAATCAGGCCCAGAAAAATGTTCTGTAATTTAAGTGGTGGACAGCATTCAGCATGGACAATGATCCCATCTCCTTCTGTGATTTTGGAATGAAAAATGAGAAAACAACCACTGCAACATCTACAGGAACTTGCTGCAGTCATCAACATGATGTACACTGCATTGTGACACTGCAACACAACCTTTGCCTTTTGGGACACATGTGTGACATTTCCATGTTTGCAAAAAAGGGGTGTGGCTTGTGCTCTAATGCTGGGAAGGATGGAAGGAAAAAGAGCATGGACTCAGTTAGTGGCGATGAATGCATCATAGGAAGACCTGAAAGCCTAGTTTATGGGTAGATCATCATGGAGAAAATGTTTCTAGGAGGTGGAGTTTAAAATAACTTCATGACACATAATTAATTAATTATATTACTCTGTTGCTTGAACTATCTAATTGCTGCCCCTGACAAATGCTGCTAAATTCCTTATTTCCTAGGAGGCGAGGGCCGCTTGTACCATTTCAAGTTTTGTTCTGACAGAACTCAGAGCATTCATGCCAAACAGAACAAAGGGAGCATGAAATGATTTGATGGAACATTTCAAGGGAGACTGTTTTGTTCTAAACACAGAACAAAACACACTTCCTGTTTCATGCATACGCATGCTATTTCAGTGCAGCTGGCTAGACTGTAGAGAAGTCTCTTTAAAAAAAGAAGACAATGACGAGAAGAGAAACCAAACAAGCAATCCTTTTAAATCTATTTGACAAACTGCAAACAATCTTCAGTTAACAGGTTTATAGTTTTTAACCATACATTTAATCATAATTAGCCTGGCACTGGTCCCAGACTAACAGGTGTTTGTCCTTCTCTTTGAGCTGCAAATTATCACCAACTAACTTGGCCCTTTTCCAGTAAACTTACAACAGTCTTCCATCTTGTGTTCAAATTAGTTTGTCAGCTTCTTTTAAATGATGCTAAAGTACAGTATAAGATTACAGAGTGTCAATCAGTCCAGAAATATATTTCTAAAGGCTGACTGGTTCAGCATTCCAAATGAGAGATGTCTAATCACAACTAAATTTGAAGAGGAGGGTAAAGGCACATCCTGTCTTTTTTTATTATGAATCAATGAGTTGTCACATTTCAGAGTGATGGGATAATGAGTTCAATGGAAAAAAGCCTCCAGGCAGGGAGAACATCCTGGAAGGCAGAAACTAGAGGAAAGGGTAAGTATGTAAAGGTATCTTTTCTTGAACAACCTATCTTTTTAATAAAGTTTTGCTATACCTGGCCCAAGTATTTGGCTTAATTAGGTTTTGTGCTTGGAGACAGTTTCCAAAGAGCAATATGCAATTAATGAACTTCTTTTAAAAGCTTTATTACAACAGTGCAAGGAAATGTCACTTAGAAAGATGCTTACACTTATGGTAAGAAGGTCTTCTCCTGACAATTGGAAATGTTGTGTTTGCAATCAGCAGTTTTTCTTCTTTTCCTTATCATATTCCTCAACTCATCACTCTCTAATCTGCCAAGGGTAAAATACATTTCTCACAAATCAGATTTATTCCTGAGTATGCTAGAGTGAAGATGCTGAAGTTGGCACTTGGGAAGATCCTATTTTTTAAAATTATTTTTCTTGTACATTTTTCATTATTACACATTATACATTATACATTTCATTATTATACATTTTACATCACATTTCCAGTTTTGCAACGATCGTGTACTGGCTGTATCAAATCCTTTAAATACACATTGTGTTATACACCCTGGTTATAACCATTGTTCTCATAGTCATACAATATAGTCTTTTTTAAACACATAGCATTGTATGTTATAATTATAACTATTGTTTTCATAGTTAGAAGATCCTATTTTTTGTTAACTAAAGTCAGACCAAATTAATGCATGCTCATTTACTCCATTCCAGAAATGAGAAAAAGTTGGCTGGATTTCTGGTGAGGATTATGGTGAACTGATGTCTCTGAAGAACCAGGGATGACATTTCAGCTGCAAAAAAACAGCCAGAGAGTGCTGGCCAGTGAAATCCCTTTGGATAAAAGAGAGGTTGCGAGAAAGCTCACTTGTTTCTTCCTCTTTGGAAGAAAATTGCAGCAACATAAATTTTTGCTTGTGAGTTGAGTGGCTGGGAATTGCCAGATCCCATCTAAACTCACAAGCATAATGTAACATATAAGAACAATAAGTGCAGCCATCTTCATTTCTAAAACAATTCTGACTTAATCTATGGATAGAGATTTTCTTTGCAGCAACGTAAGATTCTTCTTGCTGATTGTAACTTTGTTTTTGGATTACAAAATAAAAAAGGCTTTAAGAATCTAAAGACTCAAGAAATTTTGACAAAAAGCTTAATGGAAAGTTGATTTAAAACACTTTAAACAGATTAAGAGGACAGGTTTTCTTCTTGTTTTTGGTGAAACTGCTTTTGCACAAATCTGAACTAAACTAGATAAATCAGTCAACCATTTGGTTGTGACGGGAAACAAATACATTAATTCAGAGGATCTTAAAGATTATTATACAGTTGAAACTATCCAGATTAGTGGATAAATAGCTGGAAAAAAGTCATGGAACTTTGTTTTTACAGTAGGTATGATCTACAATGAAATTATTATATTGTATACCCAATGGTGAAAAGATTTGGCACTGCTCACAATGGAGAAATGGTTTATGAAAACAATAGCATTTGCAGAGATGATTAAATTGCCTTCCTTTGTTAGACAATAGATATTTTTATTGCTAACTGAAAACCCTTTATAGATTTTTTAGCATAAACAGAAAAATGAATTTATAATGTATGGTTTTGATAAATAGAGAAAATTGTTAACTGAAAAAAATGATTTTTTGGTCTCCATGTAGTATGAGATAATTTTGTATTTGTACTTATAATTGCACTTATAATATTGCTGTAAATAAAATCAGAAGCCTTTTTTTCCATTTCTTTTCATTTTTCTGTTTATATTTTAGACTTTTTGTTTTTTCCTTTCTTTGCTTTATATACATTTTTATTAAAAATTATATTTAAAAGAAGAAGAAGCTGGCTAGGCTCCTTGCTTGATCTAAATATAGATCATCAATACAGGCTGGCTTATTAGTGTTCTTGTCCTCATGCTGTAAAATCCACTGCTCCCTTCTGTCTCACATTACTTATGTGCTTGAAATGCTAGAGGGATGTAGAGGACTATCCAGAGATACCAGATTTCCAGGAGATTATGTGATACCCAACATCCAGTAAAAGTTTTTGTAAAGATATCCCTTTTATTTCTGAATCTAGATATATTAGAAGCAGAAAATGCATTGGCATTAACCCATAAGAAACATGTCCAGAATCCACAGTTGGAGCCCATAAATTTTGAATGTCCCAAATAAGACAATATTCAGAATACTCAGAACATGCTGAACAAAAGGAAGAAAGGAAGGGGCCAAGGAGAAGGAGAAGGATAAAAATCTAGCTTGCTTTGGAATGGAAAATATTTTAAGATGGAATGTAAAAAAAAACAAAAAACATATTCCTAACTTCTCAACGGTAAGCTCCATTGACTTCAATAGCTTTATTCCCAAGTAAGTTTGTGTTGCTATACTTAATTGGCTTAGATTTTAATGAGTGCTACACAACTTAATTCCACCTATGACTCCTGGTTCCAAAAAGTGTCTTCCAGACAAATTATTACTTATATCATAATTAAGGTAAAACTATGTATAGCTAACAGAAGGGATGGACTCACCCATATTCCCTTGGCTGGGTGTATATTGACAATTAATTAAAAATAATGAGCTTATTTCACCTTGATTCTCATAACTACTCTCTTACTCTTCACAGAAAATGAATTGTTGAGCTTTTGCTGCATTATTCTTAGAGCTCAATGGAAGCTCAGTTGCTACTTTTAAGAAAGCAATAAAATCAGGCTTTGACTGAGTAAGACCCTGTCAGTTCTGGCATCTTTGACTGAAGCCTCATCGACATCCTGCCATCAATAGCTGGTGTGTGTGTGTGACCAAATGGGCAATAGACATGTATTAGCAGAATACTGGGAAACTGGGAGGGGAGAATAGAAGTTGAAGAAGACCAGGGATACTTTAAACCAATTCCTGCCTTCAAGGACACGGAGAAGACAGAGACACTTGGGAATGGAATGTTGACTGCTCAAAACGCTACATGTTCCCAAAACATCTAGATATCCACCCACTGGTTGGAAACAGACTAGTCAAGGGGGAAGGGATGAATTGGGGAAAGAAGCCTGTATGTGTTAGTTCTAGCCTGACTTTACTGCAACTAGCAGCCTTTAGTAAAAGAATCTATCACTTCAAACCAAATGGAGTTGAGGCTCTTTCTTTCCTAAGGAGGAGATCCAGCTGGGGCAGTCCTGACAGATTTCATAATTATAGCTATTACAGACCATACCATACTTTAAGTCAAATTCAGTAGAGCCTTTTACCTTGATTTGACTGTATCGCAGCAGTCACATTATGGTCTGTATGCAAGCAGGTGAAGGAATGCAAAAAAACAACAACAACCCTCTAAAAGGGGTGGGGGAGAAGTAGAATATTTGTATCTGTGTGCATGTCCATTAGTGTCATAAAATGCTGACAACAGAACCAACAAATAGAAAAGTAAAAACAAGGCCTCTGGAGAAATAACATTTCATAACTTCACTGGAATTGATGGATGGATAATGATGACATTTTCTAAGTATGTGTAGTATTAGGAAGTGTGAGACTTTCTGAGAAGTAAATTGCTATTTTGGAGATCATCCTGAGTAGAAGGTGATGTGCTTTCTTGCATGACAAAATATACCTCTTTTTCTACATAGCTAATATACTACATTTCTCTAATATGGCTGTCTCTTCAACCTTCCCACTTTTAAAATATTGCTAGAATTCTCTCTGACAGAAAAGTTCTATTTAAAAACCCCTCAGTATCTCTGACCTAGATATCCACTACTAATGAGTATTCAAAATGTAATACACATACAGTTTTCTAATTGGCAATTATTTCAGAAGTTTTAATTTTTACTAAATCATGCCACAAGGTGTTGCCTTAGAAGGATATAATTCCAGGAATCTGAAATGTAGCTGATCACATTTACATTTCATGACTGACACAGGCACCCCCCAAGTTAATTAATTTAGGAAAAATATATTTATTATATTTATGTTACATTACTTTAATATCCCAGAGAGAACAGATCATGGCCAAGCAAAAATGGCAAATGAATTTTCTGTTCTTTGGGGAATTTATTCCTCAATTTACTTATTTTGTTATTATTATTAGTGAAGCAAAAAGATATATTATCCCACAGAACTGAAAACAAGGTCCTTTTAAGCTAAGAGGCTTGACTAGGAAAGTTTTTAGGTTTTTTTTTCTTTTCCTCGTGGTCTTTAATTAAAGGTTGGCTTGGACACCTATCTCATCTTACTAATTCAGGATTCACCTACAATTCCTTTTTCTAATTTAAAAGCAAACCACCTTCTTTAACTGACTTACTTTCTTTTTGTCTCTTCTACTGCAGATGCTCTCCTGCTCTTATCTTCAAATAAGAGGCCATTTATGATGCACTCGGAACACAGGGTTTGAAGCCGTGAGTTGCTGCAGGCCTATCTTGCATAAGGGTCTCTTCACATTGTCAGAACATGTTTGTGCCTGAAGAGTAGACCCTTCAATCAAGTTTGATATTTTTGCAGATGATTTCCAGGGTCACTTGGCTTCATTTTGTAAAGTGTCTGTTTGAATACTTCATTCAGCCCTAAAACATGCATATACATACACACACATTATCTGTAACTATTCTTCTTTAGCTACTGATTACTTAGAATTGAAGGCAGTATTACTGAGAAATATGTAAATTATATGGGATAAAATTATATATGTGTGTGTGTGTGTGTATTGTGTGTGTGTATATTGCTAGGCCCTCCAATCTCTGATTAAGCATTACTGTATATGGAATTTTAGAAGAGACACTTTCTGACCTGTATAAATCTTCTTTGAGATAGGGCAGGGCAGGAAATGACGCTACAAGAATTGCTGAATTATTTTATTGTTGTAGGGCACAACAGAACCTTGAAAACTGGGCAGTTTTCCTCTGTGCCCTCTTATACTAAAGAGAATTAAGGTGGGATTATTTTGAGCTTTTTTCTCATCTCCTCTTTCCAAGGGTTATGCTTACATTTACATAACCATTTTTAGTTTCCTTCAAATTTGTATCCATACTCTCCTAACCTATTCAGGCTTCTTGTGACTGACTATTTCTCAACTGGTGGAAGTTAGTTAACATAATTTATGTGGCACAAAAGCATTTTTAATGAATTAACAAACAACTCATTTAGAAATAAATTAACTTTATGAAGACTTTAGAATGTAAATAAGATACAAGGGCAATTCTACATAAACTCTTGCCCCAAGAGGGAGTCTGTGGGCTAGTGACAAACTCCTCAGTGAGAATGGGGTTTTCCTCCAATTGTCTTAAGAGGATCTTTACTACATCCACATCTGGACCTCAGTGCATTTCTTTTCTGGGGAGGGTGCTCACTCAAACAGTTCTGAATTATAACCAATTCTGAATGAATCTTCTGGATCTATTTCATCTGAAGCTCCAGCGTTGTTTTGTAATAGCAATTGCTTTGGCAGCTTTTAGGATGACTTTCTGAGAGATTTTTGAACTCTTCTGCTCTTCTTCTAGAGGACGTTGTGGATTATGAGAACTAAGAATCAAAAGCTAGTGATTTATCATTATAATATGTCTGGATTATTTCATATTTCAGAAATAGAAAAACAGTGCATGGGAAACTCCTAGGCTATGGATTGTTTAGTCCACTCAGTGAACTCTTGGATTGGAATTGAATTGAGCTGTATTGGAGACTTCTAGATAGAAGCTTATATCCCACTCTTGTGTAAGTTTACAAAGAACTGCAGCCTTAATGTCTGTTCCTTTCTAATCTTACCCAAGGCAAGAGGAGAATGATGGCCTGTTTTGGCATTCGTAATTCACCATGAAGAGTGCCTGTACATGAGAGCCAAGTATACACATCCTACCTTGTAAATTGTTTCTAGTGCACTACTATTCTCTACATTTGTCAGAAAGACTGACATAGAATGAATCCTACCCAGAGGACCCACTGCTTATCTGTTTATATGGACAAGACAGGAATGAACAAAGAAGACGAACTGATCAAGAAACAAAAAAAGATTGAAATGGATGGATAAGAAAAGTAAACATGGAAGTATTAACACAAATCATTTTAAGGAGGTAAGAAGTATGCAGCTTTAAATAATGTATCAAATAGATTCCATCTGCCACAGAGCTTACTGGCAGTGATCCCATGGAATAAATTGGGAACAGAACTGGTCAAAATTATGTCCCTATTACTCTTGTTATGTCTTGTATTGCATACGTGGGGATTTGCTTACTTCAGCAATGAAAAAGGTTTATTTGTGTAATGACTAAATGTATAGTCCATTGATTTAAATTGTGTTGCGTAGCTGTCCCTCTTCTGTCTAAGCTGGTATTTATATGCACTTTCCTCTCTGAGTGAAATTGAGGCAGTCAGATAGAACCATAGCGTGTGATAGCAGCCTACCAAAGTCTTCCCCCAATTCTACACAGTTTTTCCCAAGAGTTCTTTTTCCTATGCTAATGTCCCAATCAGTGGGTTAAATACTTTAGCACAAAAAGCATATGGATTATATTCAAAGAAATATGAGTAAAATCTGAAAAAAAAAATGTCTCTGCAAACAATCCAGAAGAACCAAGAACATTTTTTCATTAGAAGCACCCTTCAATATAATCCAAATTCTATTAACCACAGAAGCCACTTGTGCAACACTAAAATTTTCTTCTGAGGCTTTCAACCCCAAACCACATTTAATTTTATGGGAAATTAATTGAATTTGAAAGCATAACAATGCAGTGATACTCTTATGTGGACAGTTAATGGGTTTATCTACCTTCCTGTCACCAATTTCAGCCTTTATCAAATCAGATGTTATGAGTAAATTGGAAGCTATAGTGGAGTGGGAAAATGTATTAAAGAGTCAATATTATACTGTCTTTCACAAGTGGAAAAACTTGACAAAAAAAATCAAGGGTTTTTTTTCATGTTTTTTTACAGTACATATTTTGTCATTGCAAATAATCGCAACATAGCTACAATTTTGCATTCCCTGGCATGATTTTGACCGAGTTATTCCTAGATAGTGGGAAGGAGATGGAGTCCACCACAACAGCTGGTAAAAATTATTTGAAAGATATAGTAAGAATGAATTGGGAATACCCCAAGAATTATTTTCAGAAAAATATTTTGAGAAATTTTGCCTCAGTACCAATTACAAGGCATACTGACATCAAATTCTGAAATAATATTTAAGCTATCGTGACAAACCTGGGGAATTTATTCAGTGACATTCAAAGTATTCACGGAAATACTGCGCTATTTACAGAGAAAAAAACTTTGCTAGTTCTCATACCTGCTAAGAACTTGAACAGTCTTTTGCATAAACCAAAACAATATTCCCTCCTGATAAGGATGCTTAACTGCTAGAATTCCCCAGCCAGTACAGCCAATGCTGAGAATTCAAACTAAAGAAGAATATAGCTATTAAATTTGTGTACACAATAATGGAAAGTAGGGAATAATCATGCTGGACCCATTCAATCTTCATTCACTTCATGCATGTTGGAAGAATAGTAGCTGGAAGTGGATTTTCCTAGGAGCTGTTGGAAGTCTTTTTGACTAGAGTTTTTTGTTAGGGTTAGGGTTAGGGTTAGGGTTAGACATAGAATATATAGAAACCCTATAAAATTAACCATTCACTGAAGACTTCCAATGGCTTCTATAAGCTAAAGATACACACACACACACACACACACACACACTGCTTTCAGAACTCCTATGGTAAGTATCGACTATTTAGTAAGAATGTCTCGATCTCCTCATCATGAATCTATCAGATTCAAGAATGGGTGTATTAGCTCTGATCATTAATGAGAGTATAATATGCATCTTAAAAGGATATATGAAACAGGTTCAGCCTCTACATTTGAGCGAATATATACTTGATCTTCATATGGAAATTTGGTATATCGACCAGCTGTCATCCTAATAGGGAAAGCATCTATGTGTTCTAGGGAAAAGGCCTATGTGAACTGTACAGAATCTTAGAAGGATTCATACTTACCTGGTCCTTGACACTCTCTGAGCTTGGTGGTTTTCTTGCAGACATTTCATCACCAGATTAAGCAACATCATCAGAACATTACTTGGGTGGACTAGGAATTATATCTGGATTGCTCTGTCCCAAAATATCATTTTATATCCAGTTCGTATCCTACTATGAATTAGACTGTAATATGAATTTTTAAAATCAAATTATGAGCCTCTTCCCTGAAAGTTCCTTTTAAACAATTATTTCTATGTGATCTTCAGAAAAGCCATTGTTTGTCTGGCATTCCATTTCCTCATAATTATTACTACAATTGAATAATAACATGAAAAATAAAAACTGGCTTTACTAAGCACATGCTAACCAGACACCATACAAAGCACACAGTTGCTTAGCTTACATTTCAAACCAACAAACCATGTCAATGAAGAATGGGGACAAGTCTACAGGAGGAAAAAAAGGAAAAATATTCTTTGAAACATCAATTCTTTGTCTTTAACTGAATCCACCCACTCCTACCAAAAGATGCATGTCCTGCTGCAATTTGTATTCTCTTTCCTTTAGCAGAAGACAAGTTTTTGTTCTTTCAGTCCAACCAACTGTTCTTCAATAATTGAACAAAAGTCTACTCTGTTTTGATTGAATATCAGCCTACCTCACTAATGACTGTTCTACAGATCACTTCATAGAGGTATGTGTATATGTTCATCACTCATAAATTATAGTACCAAATTAAGTTGTTTGTGTAAATGAGCTATTCATATCAGTCAGTGCCAACACAAGTACATTATACATTACAGTTTATACACCCGCCTGAGAGTCATTAAGACAAAAGTAAATGATAAGAGATGTAATGGTCTATAGGCAGGCATTCATTAAATCAATATAGTTACTAATAGCAAGAACATGACTTCAGCCTGCAGACAGGACTGCAGCTTGTATGATCTATTGAATCATCAGAATGCTCAGGGATAAAAAAGAAAAAAAAATACAATTTCAAAAAATATAGACCCATGCATCTATGCTCATATGTAAATAGTTCAGTGTAGAATCATTCTACACTGGCTATCATTCAGAAACGAAAGATGAGAAGAAAAATCTATGCCTATACTATACTATACAGTCCATATACTATGTAGTCCAGGCATAGATTTTTATACACTATATACTTACATACCACATACTATATGGATTTGTTCCTGTACTAGGAACAAGCTCCTGTTTTTGAATTAGGTGTCAGCACAGGATATTAAAGGTAGTGTCAGAAGCTGTGTTCTTAGACTAGGGGCAGAATAAAAATTAAATTGCATTAAGTTAAATTTTATTTCATTTTTTTTTCAATTTCAATTACATTGATTAAGTGGTGTTAATATTGTTATTCTATCTTTATGGAAAACTTTACACTAGCTTAGAAGAAATGCAGTTTTGAGTGAAGCTCCAGAGACTAACATAAGTCCTTGCTATGACAGATGGTTTATGAAATCCTCAAAGAACTTGGTGGCAAGTTCTTTGAGGATTATCAATCTGAACTGGCAATCTGGCAATTGATAATATCTGTTACATTGCTCCATTGGGTCACACATTTACCTTTCTCCATTGCTAACAGTCACTGTCTCTCTCTCTCGTTCTCTCACTCTCTCACTCTCTCTTTGCAATAGTTACAAATTACAAGAAGAGATGCAACCATTTTATTATACTGCATCTTAAACTGCTTTTTCCTCCTATCAAAAGGACTAGAGTCTTATTCTTTCTGCCTAAATGATTTCCTCATATAAGTTTAATAAGTCACATTTAGAAGGATACAGAAGGTCTGGCTGACTCCCAAAGATTTCTTAACAAATCATAATCTACATCTTTCTTCCAAAGGTCAGCATCACATACTGGCAAAAGAATGGCATGAGTTGTGCCCAACGTGCAAATATATACCCCCGTTCTCTTTCCCTCTAGAATTGCCGAATACGTGTGCTTACAGGTGGTACCTCTTCATTGAAATAGATGTAAGAGAGGTAGGACAAGGATATGAGGAGAATTTGATCTTTTAATGAACTTTGTTTTACAGGGAGACGGACACCTGAATACATCCTTATGTCTGTGACTGTACAAGGAATTAAAAATAGTTGATATTTGTTTGTTTGTTTATTTCCTTTATTGTTTTATTATTATTATTACCTTTATTGTTTTTACAAATAACTCAATGTGGCAAACATATCCACCACATCTTCCTCCTCTCACCAATTTCTTGCTCAAACTTACTGAATAAAATATGAACTATACACACATATAAAATATACATATATAAAAATGGAATACACAAATATTATCTTTCTGTAAGCATGCTGTGGAAATGCTGAAAGGATAAAGTCTAACTTTCAAAAATTGTCATATGACAGACTTCATTGTGAAAACAATGGCTGTTCTGTCCAAAAGTCTATGGGTTCATCAAGCATTCTACTTTAGTACCTTAAATATCAAGGATGAATATTGTGCACATTGCATGCAGCTTCTTGACTTGAGGAAATGATTATGGAAATGTTTATACGTTGGTCAGCTTATCTTTTCATTTATTTATTTCATATATCAAGACCATAAGTTGTAACTGCTAAAGCCCTTTTAGCTACTCTACTGATTAAGGACTGCATGGGTAATACAAAGAAAGTACTTTTCTTTGGCCTTCTGTGATGGTAAATGATGGTGATCAGCATTTGATTAGAAGACTCCAGGAGGAATCTCTGGGGAAAAAAAATATTTTACCATCAATTAAAAGTCACAAAAAACAATTACTGCAAGTGATGTCTGCCTTCAGTGAAACACTGCTTTCTATCAAACCAAAAAGTGTTTTCTTTCTTGAGATCAGCAAACACAATGCACAGTGACACCTGGTGAACTCATCATCCTGAAACATGCTGCTTGTTCTAATTTCTGACATTGTACTGATAAAATAATAGATTTTTGAAAAAGTTCTTTATGTTCTTGAAAGCTGCTATAAATTAATCAAGTAGATTGAGATCCCTGTGATGAAATCTGTCCCCTCAGATTTTTTTCTTCCATTAAAAAAAAATAAACTGAGAAATATTAGAGGGGCTCACAGCTTCATTGAGACAAGGGTCAAAGCGTTTTTCAATAAACAAAGAATTAATATGAGTTCCAAGACATTCCTTTGCTGTGCTAATCCAGTGTGGAATACAATTTCTTCCTAATTCTTAATTATACAGCTTAGTGAAAAGCAAAAGGATCCACAGAAAATCCTGTGGGGAATTCACCCATCCGGTTTTGCAGATATTATGCAATTTATTTTTAATTGCTGCATAAACACATGAGGGGTTGCTCCTTTTTGTAAATGATTTGTGGTTGATAGAAGATGGCTGGGATTTATTATTTTACTCTTCTTTGCATTCACTGAAATAAAAGCCAACAGCTAGCAGTCATTAAATGGCATCTCATGGCTAAATAATTCTAAATTGCTCTTCCTTAGAAATTTATACCAGTCCTTGGGTGGGTGGGTGGGTGGGTGGGAATCAAAATCAGCAAATGCCATTGCCTTTTGGTCATGATATAAGAAGGAAATCTGGATAGGACACAGAAGATGAAATAATTTCATCCTTATTTCAATACACTGGCGATGTTACCTAGTTTGGGTACTGAAACATCTGCAAGAAAACAACCAAGCTCAGAGAGCACCAAGGACCCTCAGAAGATGAAATATTTAGATGTGTAAAATATTATTTTTAATATTTAGCCTCTGTAGTGACCCAAAACTATGATGACCATATTTTATTGGGAAAAAATAAAGATCACACTTGAAGAAGAGGTAAATCTAAAAGAGGTTCATAAGGATATTTTTAATTGTTTACACACACACACACACTCCTTTGCTTTACAAAGTAAAATTTAAGAGCAAAACCAAGAAAAAACTTTCCACATTCTAATAAAAAATATCTAAAATTAAACATCCATAAATTTATTTACATTGCCACATTTTTCCCATGACTGTATCGTACCATTTGTACTGTAAAAGTTAAAAGACCAAAATAAAAGACAAAAGAGAACTTTTAAAACATAAATAAATCTAAAGGGTAGCTTCCTGAAATAAAAGATCTGTCTATTATAATAAAGTATATAGGATCACTGTACCTTTAGCTCTACATTTTCCACTAATTAGGACTATTTTGTTGTATTTCCCTGCATTGTTCAACAGCTTCTAGTTTAGAATTGAACTGCCTCTTAAAAGGCCGCATTTTATGGGAAGAAATATTCACAATCTTCTTTTCCCTGGCTGAAACAAGGAATCTTTTACTGTCTCTGGGAGAGAGGAGTTTGGTTGAAGAAAAGAATAGTAGATGCACTACAGTTATTTAGAGACTCATCTTCCCTCTGCTGCTGAGTAAATCAAGCACTGGTGAATAATCTGAAAGGGAAAACAAACAGTTTATCCCAGCACATTGAAAGTTGCTGTGTAAGCACTGCACTGGCAGATTCAAAAGCCATTAATCTTTTTTATACAGGGCTCCCTGTCACTGTCTCTTTGCTTGTGACATATTTTCAGGGTTACATTGGGGATGAAAAACCACATGCGTCGTTTTGGAAGCTAGCCAGCTTTTTGGTTGCACAATTCTGTTTTCTGTTATATTTGGATTTGAATTGATTTAAAAGCTGGCTAGAGAAAGAAAGTGAAAAAAAGAAACCCAGAGAAAACCCAGAGTAAGAGTTCAGAGTGTAGTTCCAGATGTGTAAACATCAGCACCCAGAATTTTCCTCAATGGCTAGGTTGACAATGGGATTCTGAAGGTTGAAATGACATGAAATTTTGGGAGCAGCTTTCTTTCCTCCATGTATCTGAATATAGCAGTATCTAGTTACAGGTAGTCTTTGACTTACAACAGTTCATTTAGGGACTGTTCAAAGTTATAATGGCACTGAAAAAATGACTTATAATGTTTTTCAGACCTATGACTGTTGCATGGTTCACATGGTCAAAATTCAGACCCTTGGCAACTGACTCATATTTATGATGGTTGCAGTGTTCCGAGGTCCTGTGATCTCTTTTTGTGACTCTCTGGCAAACAAACAAAGTCAGTGGGGAAGCCAGATTCACTTAACAACTGGGTTACTAATTTAATAACTGCAGTGATTCACTTAACAACTGTAGCAAGAAAGGTCATAAAATGAGGCAAAATTCACTTAACAAATGTTTCACTTAGCAACAGAAATTTTGGGCTCAGTTGTGGTCATCAGTTGAGAACTACCTATATTAATGAAGAATACTTGTAGCTCAGGATTGAAATGAGGAGTCCTTGGTGCTCCCCTGTGCTTAGTTGTTGTTTTTTTTGCACACATTACATTACCCAAACTAGGTAACATCATCAGTGCTACAGTAGTAAGGAGAGCAAACCCCGCTCTTTACTAGAACTGATGATGTTACCTACTTTAGATAATGAAACGTCTTCAAGAAAACATCCAAGTTCAGAGAACACCAAGGATCCTTCATACCTATTATTTCATACGCAAAGAGTTTGAAAAAGATACATGAATCCCCTTATCAGGAAGATGGTCAGCATATAAATTTAATAAATAAAAATAAATAAGATATGAGAGGGAGAAAGAGGGAGAGAGAAACACCAATACATTCCTGAGCAAGAATTTATCCTACATTGTACCTCCCTTCCCCCATCCTTGTCATTTGAATTAATTAAATGCCAATTAATATTGATTCAGATTGTTAATAATTGATTCAGAAAATTTCTTGGGACAGACTAACATTTATTGGTTGGTTGGTTTGCATATCAATCATTTCTTTTAAAATGCAAAGGAATTAATAACTGCAAAATGATACTAGAAGAAGGATAAACAATGCCAATAACACTTAAGCTTAAATATACTATTGATAAGAAAATAGAACTATATGAGATGATAGCATGAGGCTGCTTTCAAAAACAACTAGTATGGTGGCAATTTTATTATTACCAATGATTACATCTACAGAACACTTTTAATTGTGTCTAGTTGTGTTTCCAATTCAAAAAGTAACATGTTTTAGCTGCCAACAGGGATGTAAACTTCTGTCCCATCTTATAAGTAAGAGGCACCTATACGCAGTTCACATTTATAGATAATTATTATGGGTCAAAGGGGGTGGGGAAGCTTCTTCAAAGTATGGGATGATTTTCTTTCTTTTAAAACCTTGGTTGAGATGGGTGGGAGAGAATTACGTGCCTTCTAATCTTCAGGAATATTAGATTAACAAAATAGAACAGAGGAATAAAATATTCTGGCTTGGCCTAAATCAAGTCCCTTCAAAATGTAAGGTTACAATTAGCTTATCAAGAAATAAAATCACCCTGTAATTTGAAGACATAGCTTATGCTTTGGCATGAAGAAAATATTGGGCTAATTTAAATGCTCTTTAAAAGTGAAAGTATGACCCAATATCATTATCCCCTTTGTGATTAAATCAGTGTTTATTCCCCCTGGGAGGTCACAGTCTACACTTGATCGGTTTGAGGTAACTGTAAATCTGTACAGTTGGAAACTACAGAGAAGAAAAGAGAAGAAAATTGTATGGACAGGATGATTCTCCTGGCATGGGACTCAAAATGTGTTATCCAGGGAACAGCTTTTAGTAATGTTCAATAGAAACAAATCAACTTCCTGAAATATACTCTGCCAAAATAAATGTAAAAAAAAATAATCCCACGAGGCTGATTTATTTTGAAAGATATATCTGGTTAAGGGGGGAAATGAAGCAAACTAGCACAGATTAAGCTTGATTGAATCAAGAGGCATCCATGCTGACATGCACTTTTCTAAAATAGAAGGTTCACTGATAATATTGTAATGTTATAATTACCAGGTTCTCCTCTTCTTACACAACCCATCCCTAGCCTATCTAGATCGATCTGTCTATCTGTCTATCATTCAATTTATGAGATTTTTAATCCCACCTTTATTACTTCATAAATAATTCAAGGTGATAAACCTATGTAATATTTCTTCCTCTTCCTAGTTTTCCCACAAAAACACCACGTGAGGTGTGTTGGGCTAAGAATGAGTGACTGATCCAAGGTCACCCAGTTGGCTTTCATGCCTAAAGCTGGTTTAGAATTTACAGTTTCTAGACCAGCACCTTAACCACTATTATCACAATGTATACAAAGAGCATGCCAAATCTTAATTGTGCTATTCTTCTTTAGGCTCTGGCAGTTATTTAGAGAGAAAGAAGGGAAATGAAGCTGTGAGACTGGCAATAAAATTGCTGGCAGATGAACAGGACAATGAATGGGACCAGGTGAAATCTGGGTTCAGTCAGCAGCAGATTAAGCCTACCGCTACAGGCCATCAGATTCAAGCTGAGAACAGAAGGATGAGCAAATTAATTCCTGGAAAACCTCATTACTTCTAATCACTCTGTCTCCAAATGCAGGATAGGTTGAACCAGAAGATGGTAACACCTGTGTACAACTGACCACATCCACAGGGTTAATAACTTGTTTGAGAGAAGATTCACTCTTTTTTTAAAAATCTGAAATATAGAGAAATAAATGCAATACTTTGAAGAAAAGAATGCATGCATTGTCGAAACCTTTTTTAAAGCATAGAGTTACCATCTTTTTTTCATTTGTAGAAAGAATATATGAATACTTTTGTTATGTTAACTGGCCAGAATTACAAACAAAAGCACATTAAAAATAAAAACAAAACATTTTAATTGGTGGTGTGTTCATCAGTGAATAATCAAAGTTGAATTAATTTTTTAGATGGTAGAACAAAATGTAGCTATGTTTAGTGTAAATAAGTTGTACAGATCTGATATACAAAAAGATACATTAAAAAGATCAGAATTTCCCTGGCATTTTACCACAAAAGGAGTTATAAGGCAGGTCCTTCAGTCCTTATAGAGAAGGGGTGTCAAATTTGTGTCATCACGGTGGCGTCATGTGACATATCGGGACTATTTTCCAGTTTGCTAAACCAGGTGTGGGTATGGCCATCATGTGACGCATCCGGCCCTTGGGCCAGGAGTTTGACAGCCCTGTTATAGAGGGTAGCGTATAGCAAGACAAGAGCTGTAGCTTCAACAGCTCCTTTTTCTCAAGGGCTCAGTCTCTGCTGAGAGGGGATTTTTTTTGTAACAGTTCTCCAAAACTGATGTGGGGAGAGCATTGAAACATTCTCATTGATGCTCTTCAGAATTTGGAAACAGTTATGTGACGTAAATATCTTGCTAGGTTGCAAGAGGCTTGACTGCACTGAAAAATGTTCTTAGATAGAGCAAGCAGACTGTTGGTCTTCCAGCTCTTTGATACGGGGCTTAAAAACAATGAGTGCAAACTCATAATGCATGAATACTTCCCTAGAAAAGCCAAGCAACTGAATGTTTGTGAGATTGTCCTAAACCGGACTGATTTGTAATTGTTCTCAGTAAGGAAATAACTCAAGCATGTGGGAAATAACAGTCACCTCAGAGTGCTATGATATAGGTCCATACACCTGTTTTGACTTTACCCAGCCCTGCCTACCTTCTTAATGCTCCATTTGGAATGCAAGTGGCTAACTGGAATATAGCCTTTAGGGATTTTGACTGGACCATTTCAAAAATAAAGGAAGCATAAGGTTCTAGCAGGGTACCTAAAGGTAGCAATAAAATCATGGTCAGGAACATTATGTTAGCTAATTGATAAACATCTTTATTTCAATACTTGAAATGGAGGCCCAGTTAGGGAGTAGGTTAGCAGTAAGATTTAGGACAAATTTAGGAGATTCTTCTTGTGCATATGTATAGTGCTCTAAAGTAGTCTTCCCACACAGATGCCAATAAGAGATGGGAAAGTGAAAAAGGCCTATCTAGTTGGATGGGAAGTGCCACAATAGAATGGGATTAGTGGCTTGAGATGCTTCTGTAAATTTTTGCCAGGAAGCTCTAGTGAATTCTCTTTGCTTGTTTTGTTATAGATGTTTGTATTGTTTCTTCAGGAGCATAAAATCAGAGATGGAGTGCTCAGCTGGGTTCCTTTTTTAATATTATTTGAATTTCCTAATCAGTGTACTCTTGGCCTCAAAACCTCCCATGTCATGCTGAGAAGGATAAGCCTTGACCCCATTTACAGAAAGGGCTTATCTCTTTTGCAAAATATCTTCATACCCATCCTGGAATTTGTATGCCATTTCTGCTATTTAAGCTAAATTTATGTTGTGCTCCTAAACTGCATAAGGCTGCTAGCGTTTTGTTGTTGGGTTTTAAAAAAAATGAGGGAAAGAAATCTGGGAACAGAATAGAATCTAAATTCTGAGTTTATATATAGTATCAGGTAATAAACAATTGATTGGGTATTTTTCTAAAGAGTTTGAAATAGATAGAGGTAGAGATTATGAACTTATGAGATTATGGAATGAACTACCCCCCGCACTTCGGAGGCTCCCGGATTTGAAGACCTTTCGCCGGGAGCTGAAGACCTTACTCT
>JANHFL010002015.1:0-17720 GCA_032468155.1 Oxyrhabdium leporinum | reverse complement strand
AGTATTGCTTATAAGCTGTAAACCGCCCCGAGTCTTCGGAATGGGGCGGTATATAAATGTAAAAATAAAAATAAAATTAAATTAAAGAATATTCATCTAGAATAAAAGGCAGATTGGTAGAAGACTGCAGCCTACATGCTTTGGGTTAAAAAGAAGAAAAGGAATGATGACAAATATGCATATTTGACTGGACAAATAACAATAATAATGTGGTTAAAATAGGTGAGATAATGTGGAAAGAAAGAAATCTATAGCCTTTCTAAAAATAAAGAGCTGAATTCCCAAAGCCATGCAAGCCTGAAAAACTAGTATAAATAGGACAGTTATATCTGCTCTCCTCATATAACTCCCACCACATTCCACAATTCAGTATATTATTCCATTCTAAAGATGAATAATTATTACACCTTATTCAATAAGGTGGCATCCTTACCCAGCTAACTATAAATATTTCACATTAGGAAGACAAGGAAAATGCAAGCTTGCAACCAACTCTGCAAATATATGTGTGACATATGGTTCCAGGGGGATTCCCTGATTGCTTGGCAAAACCTCTTATATCTTAGAGCAGTTTGTGCCGCTTCCTTCCCAGCATGCCAGTAGCTAAGCTGTGGACAGGATTGAAAGTTTTAGCATGATATTATAAGGTGGTAATAACAAGAACTATAATAAAATTGAGCCTGTCTTTACACTGCAGGATACATTTAGTTATTTTCTCTATCAGAGCAAAAAATAAATAAAAAAAAATCATAGCCAATGAAGAAGTGATTAACACTCAAAGCAATTCCCTGTGGTGTGGAATTACACTATTTTATTACATTGTCTCAAGGCATTGACCCAAATAAACTATAACACAATCTCACATTATGAAGAACAATATAACAATACAATCTTTAACTTTCTGAATATTAGCAGACCTGCAGCCCAAGGTAGTCCGTGTTTATTTTGAAATTAGCAGGGATGAATTCAGTGGGATGATTAGTCCAAGACAGCTATCCATATGATTTTTATCAAGCTTTAGTATAACAGAACTAAAATTATAATTTAAAAAATTCTCACCACATGTCTTAAATCAGAAGCTAAGCCTTCAGCAAGGGGGGAATATATATGTACAAGAGGATAATTATTGACGTTTTTGTGTGTGAATACCCCTGCTTTTTTTTTGTTTCAACTACATACAGTACATGACTCTTCTTTAAGATTGTGAATGCTATTCTAGCTTTATGCCGGGGGTATCAAACTGGTGGCCCACGGGCCAGATGCATCAAGCGCAGGCCATGCCCACCCCAGCTCCGCAAAGGCAAAAAAAATCATGATATGTCACAATACATCATGTGACACAATCGAGTTTGACACTTATGCTTTATGCAACTTAAATGGTAAAATAAATTCCAAGAATATGGATTGACATGGTGCATTAAGGTTCTAATCTTCAAGCAAGTTAAAGAACAAGGTCCTTTGGATCCCAAGGATCAATAGTTGTTCTGACTCTATCCCAATTAATAAGTTAGTAAGTTAGTTAGTAAGACCACACTTAAAATACTGCATCCAGTTTTGGTCACCAAATTAGAAAAAAAGATGTTGAGACTCTTTTGAAAAGAGTATGGAAAAGAGCAACAAAGGGCTGGACGCTAAAACTTATGAAGAATAGAAGGATGAGGGGTGACATGTTAGCAGTGTTCCAATATTTGAGAGGTTGCCACAAAGAAGAGTGGGTCAACTTATTTTCCAAAGCACCAGAAGGCAAGACATAAACAATAGATGGAAACTAATCAAGGAGGGAAGCAATCTAGAATTAAGGAGAAACTTCCTGACAGTGAGAACAATTAAACAGTGGAATAGCTTGCCTTCAGAAGTTGTGGGTGCTCCATTGCAGGAGGCTTTCAAAAACAGCTACCTGTCTGGAATGGTATAGGACTTCCTGCTTGAGCAGGATGTTAGATTGGAAGACCTCCAAGGTCCCTTCCAACTGCATTATTCCATTTGGTTCAGTTCAGTTTTGGTGTTGGTGTTGGTGCTGGCAGCCCATGGATAGTTTCAACTGAGCAACTTGCTCCAACCTGGATTGCAACAGGTCGGAAATGTCTAACTCGGCAGGTGCACTGTTCTCAAATTCTACTCCTTCACTGCCCAACTACATGGTAATGCCTAGCTCATGTTAGCTGATATAAAAAAAATAAACACAGGAATGGTTGTATAGCAACACATGAATCTCATGAATTTGCAGCAAGTATATACCTTTATATAGCTGTGGCGCAGTGGTTAGAATGCAGTACTGCATGCTATTTCTGCTGACTGCCAGCTGCCAGCAATTTGGCAGTTTGAATCTCATTGGTTCAAGGTTGACTCAGCCTTCCATCCTTCTGAGGTGGTTAGAACGAGGACTGAGTTTGTTGGGAGAAATATGCTGACTCTGTAAACCTCTTAAAGAGGGCTGCAAAGAACTGTGAAGTGGTATATAAGTCTAAGGGGGCCCGGTGAATGCAGAGTGGGATTAAATGGCTCATGTGATGTGTCGTTGCCGGGGCAGGGGGTGGGAACTTATTTGATTATATTATATTCTTTTATTAATTTATTATATGATTCTCTCTTTTATTAGTTTCATTGTTTTTTATATGAGGTTTGTGATGACCCAGGGCATGGCACAAAAGCAACACTACCAGAGAACAGGTCTAACTCCCCTTTATTGCTCCAACTGTGCCCCCAAACATCTCCACATTCACTACAAGGCTGCAAGCAGTCCAGTAAGCCAGGTTAACCAAACAATAGCCAGGTCCAGAAGTCTAATAAGCCAGGTTAGCCAAACAGTAACCAAGCAAGAAGTTCAGCAAAGCAGGCAAACTGGTCCCACAAGCCCCACAAGACAGAGTACAGCAATTGCCAGGCGTTGGCAAGTTCACACGAGGCTCCACAGATTCAACACTTCTTTCAGACAAATGCCCCTCCCACCGGCACCTCCTTACATCTCAGTCCCCAGGTGTGTCTTGTGAAAGGCACTCTCCTCCCTTATAGCCAGAACAATCTGCATTGATCTCACCTTCTCTCTTCCCTCCTTGTTCTAGGATCAGGAGCGGGTAGTTCTTGCTCTTCTCCTGAGCTCTGTCCTTCCTGCTCCTCCCTATCTGCAGGCCTTACTAATTCAGAAAAGCCTTGCCTGGACTGACTCTGCCCTTTCCCAGTTTCCTCCAAGGCCAACGGAGCTGCCCTCTAAATGTCTGTTGGCTCTTGTTCCAACTCATCTTCCCCCACAAATTCAAACTCCGATGGGGGCATAACAGGTTTTTATATTCTTGTAAGTCACCTTGACTCTCCATGTGCAAATAGGAGATAATATAAATTTGCTAAATAAATAATAAATAAGTTCTATTGCTATTAATAAACTATTGAAAGAAAGGTTTCATTGCCCTAACAGTCCCATCTTAGGCACTGATTATTATCGTGAACTACTCAGGTGTGTAAAACATAAAAATAGCAAAATCTAGTGAGGTATTATGGAATTTTGTTTATTAAATAGTGGAAAATAAGGGCATTTTTTAAATTTACTAAATCAGCAAAAAAAAGTGACCTGCAACCTTGTCATCTACGGTATACATTCTAAGAACAGTTATATATGTTGCAATACGATTGTTAGAAATTGAGCAAAAGCCAGTAGGAATGGCACAAAATGCATTATATTTTAATATGATGTGTCCTAAATTTATAGGATACCTGAAATTCCAGTATTGGCTAAATCCGTACTTAAATTTTTCACTACAGCTTTGCAACATAAACATGCACAAACATTTGCATATTTGGGGAAAATAATAAAATGTGTACATTCTGAAAAATGAATGTGACAGTATAGATATTATGGAAATATATGCATACAAGTGCATTATATTTGGCAAAAGCTGCTTGAAAACAAGTATATCAAATGTTCACCGGAACAAGGAGTCAGATATACTCCTCATGAAAAACTATTTCTGTTCTTCATGTCACTGTTTTTTCTTCAGTCAGTGCAAGTGCTAAATTGGGAAGAATGGCCTAGGAGGGCTACTGAATGACATGTTCCCCTTGGCTTACTGAGGTATGGGAACCCCCACACCCAAAAAAAAGGTTCATGAATAAATGAAGACTGACTTAGCCTAGGCCACACGTCTGCCAAGGGTAGTGTACGGACTTTTCATTACATCAACAAGAATTTCACAAAGAATAGTGGTCTTATTTGGAAGAAATTTAAAATTTGTTTCTGAAATAAATCTTTATTTTTCTTTATTTCTAAAAAAAAAGTATCCAGACATATTTACATCCAGTGACTCAGGGCTCTAACTGCCACTTTCCCTTTTTTTCAAGACAACAGTTCCTTGTAACAATATGGGGAAGGAAGGAAGGAAGGAAGGAAGGAAGGAAGGAAGGAAGGAAGGAAGGAAGGAAGGAAGGAAGGAAGGAAGGAAGGTTAAAGAGAAACACATTAGAGCACCTGTATCAATTACATGAATTTCCTTTCCCTCCCTTCAAATGTCAGATGAAATTTGCAGCTCTCTTTTCTATTCATTCCAATTTAATCTGCCAACCAACTCCTCTCCTATCCCTTCCTGAAACTCCTGCAGCCTTGACAAACAGGGTCAATTAGCCACAGAAAACAGTTCAGAACAACAGTAGTAGTTACCAGTCCTAAATAAGCCCCAGTGCTCCTTAACTGTGTACATCCAAGTAAAACGTGCTCAAGATTTTGCAGTCAAACCCCAGGAGCTAAAACTGATTATTTCCCTTCCTTATTATTGTGTGGCAGTATAAGTAATAAAACATTGGACAAAACTGATGGTGAAGCAGAATATCACAGGGAGCAATTTAGGTACACTTAAAGGAAAATCTTACACCCCCCAAAAAAAACAGTTTTTTATATAATTAGAAATGATAGATTATGCATGCTTCTCTGTTCCACTGGAATGGAAATTTTGATGTTTATGTTATCTGCCCATCAGACATCACGTTGCAGCCTGTTATTAAAAATGTTTAACAGTAACTAACAGTAACTAACACATATAGGACTAGTTACTGAGAATTCTAGACCACCAAGCATACAGGAAGTCCTCAATTTATGACCACAGTTGGGACCAGAATCTCACTTACTTAAGCAAAGCAGTCATTGAGTGAGATATCACATGACTGCTTCACTTAACCCTCAAGGATGGCAGTATTTGCTGCCATCCTTAAACAAGAATTATGGGTTATTAAGCAGGTAAGGAGGGTAGGAGTATGTGTCTTAGGGGAATGCAGGAGACATTGGGACACCCAGCACAAACAATGGACCAGTTGGAGTGTAGTGCTGTAGTGTAGTGCCTCAACCACTCCTGAAAGCCTCAGCCAGCCTCAGCACAGCACAGCAGAATGACACAAAGCTTCCACATCCTGGGAAAACTCATCACAACAGGGAGCTAGGCAATGCGATTGACGTGATTGGTCATAGTGTGAGGCTTGAGGCAGCATTTCTCAGGAACAGTGGTGGTGCTGGGGCCAAAGTAGAACCCCTGGAGCACTGGAAGCTGCCTAAGATTGCTGAAGGCCTCTAGCAGGTTAAATGCAAAAGACTGTACTGTAGGTTTAAAATAGACAGCAGAAGGAACAACCTGGCAACGTGACCTATCAATCAGTGGAATTCGCTGCTACATAAAATGGTGAGATGTCCTGTACTGGAGTTGCAAAACAGAAGCTGTCAGAGATGTTCTAAAGGGTCCTACATGGAACAAGATTTTAACTAGATATAGGTACCTTCTAATTCTACAACCCAATCAATCAGTCAAGCAAGCAAGCATGCATGCAAGTAATAATATTTAATTGGTCAATGACCAGCAAACTCTACAACCCAAGACTTCAAGGCTACATGCATTTCCCCAGTCTTTTACAACAGCCTTCAGAATTTCACAAATGTAATCAGAACACTGTAATTTCTAATGGGACTGATGCACTGGAAAAATAATCATATGAGTTGTAAATATATTTTCATTCAGATTAAATTTAAAACTAAATTCAACCAAATGCTTTTTTCTCCTTAACCCCAACCACTTGTTTATTCTAGCCCCTTGCATATTGAGTAATGTGCCTGTTCCTTTTAGCCAAGGCAAGGGCTTGTCTTGGAGAAGTGGTGTATCTATTCATATTCTTAGAAAAAGTGGTTTCCTTATTCAAACTTCCAGAATTTTGAAGTGATTGGAACCACTTGGAAGGTCAAGGTATGACTAAGGAATATTGACAGAATTAGGGAACTGTAAGACAAGTCATTTATGTCTGCAATCCCAAAGGTGCTTTTTCAAAAGGCAACTGGACTTTCTTTGTTCTTCCTTGAAGAAGCTTCTTCAGTTCTGTGAGTGGCCTCGTTGCAAGGGAGTTGAAGGCCATTTTGAAGGAAAATTAACAATGAGTAAAAATCAAATGCCATCTTCTTTTTCTCCCTACATATGTCTAATCTAGATTTTTTAGGTCACATATCTAATAACTTGTAGCCCTTTAAGTATCTCTGCTATACGTGAGCTTCTTTCCTCCGCTCACCATGAAAGCATCTTGTTTATTCAAGTGGGATTCCTTTGCTTTTGAAGCCCAGCTTTACAAGGTTGATTAAACAGCATTCTTATGCCAAACACCTTATTTTGATTTATGAGCTTCATTGTCTATTTCTCTTCCCTTCTCCTTTTCTCTTTCTCTCAAAAACTTCATTTGGGATTTGTGTGTTTCTGCACTGATAGGAACACCAAACAGCTAATAGATCTTGATAAATTCAATGAAGGTTAGAGAAGTTAATACAGGAGAGTGCAAAAGGATAGCATGAAAATGCCATTTAAACATGTAAGTAGAACGTATTGTGGAGGGAGAGAGATGAGCCTGCAATCTAGCAGGAAATGAAGAAGAATAAGATTTAAACATTTCCGATTTCCCACCAGGATGAGGGGCACTTTAAATAAATGTTAAGGAAAGAAAAAGTAAATTTCTGTCAGCCTTGTAAGGCAGTCAAGACATGAAGCACATCCAGGAGAACTAGCTCTAACTTTACTGGAAAGTTATGTACATTAACAGAGACTTGTAAGTCCTGGCATCCCCCTCCCCCCTCATCACTACAGTCAAAAAACTAGGGAAGGTTCCCACATTTGTCATGTTCTATTCCTTCTGCCAATTCAACTGCCACGTATCTGACCATTGTCTAGTCTGCAGTTTTTTTCTGTCTCCAAAGGTCATTCCCATACAGGTAGTCCTCAACTTATGATCACAACTGAGGCCAAAATTTCTGTTGCTAAAGGAGACATTTGTTACGTGAATGTTACAAACTTTTTTTGCCACAGTTGTTAAACGAATCACTGCAGTTCTTAAGTTAGCAACGCAATTGTTAAGCTAATATGGTTTTCCCCTTGACTCTGCTTGTCAGAAGGTCACAAAAGGAGATCACATGATCCTGGGGCACTGCAACCTTTATAAATACGAGTCAGTTGCCAAGCATCTGAATTTTGGTTTACATGATCATGGGATACTGCAGCGGTTGATAAGTGTACTTTATCTGTACTCCACGTATTTCTATTAGTGATAGCAAGACGTTGCCTTCCTCCAGGGTGCTTGTGCAGTTATCCAGAACAATACAGGTGTTGTATTCTTATAGTGGTATTCAGCCAAGCAATGATGAAAGCAATGACACACTATTACAACACAAGCTCCACCCCTTTTGTGCATGCAGCAAGATAACGCATATACAACACATTGCTGTTGTCAACCTTACTTAGCTTCCAAGCCCAGTCAAGTCACCCAGGAGCTGCCACCTGCTGAGACTTCAATTAAATTAAAGGTTAGATTAAAGCTAAAAGAAATCTACAAGAATTCTAGCCGTCTGTCATTCCTTTTTTGGCACGAGAGCCTTGAGACAAGGACAAATTAGGTTACTAGCTTGTCACAGAGCCTGTCATCTGAAACAGCCTATTTATAGTTCAAATGGATAGGCCTAATGAAACATTATTATTGCTTTTATTTGAGCATTTCATAGAAATAAAAATGCTATTTTTGCATTGCTTTTTCTACAATGGAAAATAACACTAATTGTCAGATCAGATCAATTTCTCCCCTATGATTCAAGTGGAAACTATATGTGTATACATGCAAACTATAACAGAGGCTCTAAAGTATCATAAAATGCACAATAAAAATATGTCTTCACCTGTTGTAAATTAGCATTCACACTGTTGTCCTACAGGTCATTGAAATGGCAATTATGTCTTTTTTACAGTGTGGCTAAATAACCATTTATTCAATCTCAAATGTATTCTCTAGTGACAAAGACACTGGCACAATCAATGCAGTCTAATTGTTAAAATGCATTTTTTTAAAGAAGAAAAAGAGACAAATATGTCTTTCCCAAGAACTCATGCATGTACAGAGTCTTTAAAAATTCAGTTGCCTATAAATCTGTTATGTTTTTATACTCAGTCCAATGTACATGGTGATCATAACGAATAACTGAAAGGAAATATAAACATGCTAGTCAAAATGTTATTTATTGATTGATGTGTTATGTTAAGTATTTTTCTATCAGCATAAACATTAAAATATAATGTAATATAATAACATTATAAGATAGCTTTATAAGATATAAAACACTTCCAAACTTGCTGAGTAAAAAAAAGTAAGTTGCACATTGTTGTGTGTGCATGTTATGGAAAATTGATTTGTTTGCCATTATCTTTGCACATCTTGTATTCTACATTATCTAGCATGTTTTATTAATTTTATAAAGTTTACAATTGAAAAATATGTGCAAAAGGACACATTAGAGGAAAGTGAATCATCTGCAAAACTACATATAATCAAGTATGCTTTCAACCTATACTAAACATATAAACCAGTGCACTGTTTAAAAAGTGGACAAATAAACATATTTTTTCACAATGCTAGCAGCTAGATAAATTAAAGTTAAAATTACAATAAGAGTGTGTGTGTGTGTGTGTGTGTGTGTGTGTGTTTTAGAAGATGGCAGTTCCTGGCCAACTTTGGCTCAAAAACTAAGTAGGTTTGGGGCGGGCTGGTTAATACCACAGTTGGACACCATATGAAATTCCTTGGCTACAGGTTACACTAGAATGTCAAAAAATTATCTTATCAGGTGTCAACCTGAACCAAAAGTACACTTTTCTTAACATTAAACATTTTAAATTTAGCATAATGTATGTGTCTAAATATAGAGATTTCATAGACTTTAAAATTCAGATTTATTTTTAACTATGGATCAGTGTAGAAACAGGTTAGGGAAGACTCATGAGATTTACAAAGTAGAAATAGAACATCTATCTACCTGTGGTCCTAATCATTTGTAGACTGAAGTTTACAAGGAAACACCATTTCCGTTATCTTCTTCTCAGTTTACATTCAATAAAAGTTCTTCCTTGCTTCAAATCCTTATTTATATCTCTTTTTTAAAAATGCATTAATATCCGATCTCCCAAGAACAGTATTATGAAATCCACTAACCTCTGCCAAATTGGTATTTGGACCCTGCCATCTCTCACCATGTGGACATAGTTACCATGTTGTATTTCAAAAGTCAAAAGCATTTTTCTTTCCTCTAACTCATTCTCCCTTCTTTCAAACATGCCTAAGGAAGAATGAGTAATATACTCCCAGGTGTTTTGATTTCAATTCTTGAACAGAGAAGGACAAATTGAGAGTTATAAAGCAAATATCTGAAAGATATCAAATTGCTTAGCTATGTATTCAAGCAGATATAGGCAACTTATATTCAGGGTTGAATATGGCCCTAAATGTTCTTTTAAAATCCCTCATGGCAATTTCTTACCCTTTTACAATGGAGAACAGATGAAAATGATAATGTAAGCCTTAAAATATAGAGTTCATGATTAAAGAGAACAAAGAGATCCAACCTGTTTTAAACTATATGTGTGATGGGATTCTACCCATTTTGCACTTTCCACCTGCCCTCAACCCCCCGCCCCACCCCAAATGCCGAGTTGGGTCTTATGTTGCCAAGAAGATCCACTCCTGTGATAAAGGACAAGATAGAGATCCATCTTTCCCACTCCATCTGCCAAACTGTGGATTATTTCCTATGGATTTCCCGAATCTGTCTTCCCTATCCAAATGTAACTTTTATATAGACAGAAATAACATTATTTTTGCCTAAATTAATAAATTTTAGTAAGTAAAATTAGATTTGCTTCCTTATCTGGGAAGAGGTTTGTTGTTGTTTTTTGCCATTTCTTCTGAGGAATTGGATAAGGTCCTCAGCTTATCTGTTTGTGAATCACTGCTCCTCCTGGTTGATGAAGGATCCAGGCAGATAACATTTGTTGGTGTATTCAGAGTTGGTGCATTCCTTCCATGAACCCAACAGTTTTGGATAACTTTCATCCAGTCTCCAATGTACTCTTTTTGGGGAAAGCTCTTAAGAAGATGACCACATTGCAGCTTCAGAGGAAAACAAATTTTCTGGACATTTTCAGTGGGCTTCAGGCTGGGACATAGTAATGAGATGGAATCGATTACCTCTTTTGATAAACTTAGGCACAGATGGAACAGGAATGTTACAACCTTCCTGGCTAACCTTTATCTTTCAGCAACCTTCAATGCCACCAATCTTTCTGACTTACAAAGTTGATGTCATTCCAACAAGGTGACCAGACTAAGAAACCAATGCTAAATATATCAGGACTTGTGATGGTTCCACCTCTCTAACTTTATCTTTGTGTATAGTAGGGAGGGGCCTGCTTAAGACATTTACCCAAATGAATTTCATGAGTGGGACTCAAGCCACTTTTATCTGATTGGTAAGTGGTCTTGGTAGTGGATCTTTCTCCTGTCTTTCAAAGTCATTTCCTATACCTTCTACACGTATGTATAAATAATGCTGTTTCTTCTCATGATAACAATTTTGATCACTTCATATATCGACTACTGCTGTATGGGTTGAACTGGTTAGTCTTCCAAGTGCAGGTCAAGGTGCTGGTTGTCGCCTACAAATTGTACATGGCCCGAAGCCTGCTTAGTTGAAGTATCATCTCTCACCTATTATTTCTGCCCATCCCATAGGAGCAGAAAGAGTTGGCATTCTATAAACTGAATGTGTTAAGCAATATCATTTGATGGTACTCAAGAGAGTACCTTCTCTTTTGCAATGCTTGCCTTTTAGACCAACATTGCCCCATGGATTCAAACAGTCCCAATGAAAATATGCTTTTCCCCTCAGCTTTAGACTAAGATGGGATGTGAGCTCCCTTTATGAGAGGTTTATGGGTTTTTAAAGGCTGCTGGTTCCACTGAGATAACCATATTGCTTAATATTTTATACCATTGTTTTTAATTATTTTAGACTTCCCAGAGTGGTTGATGAATTGGGTAGGCTTAGAAATGTGACAAACTTACAAACAAATAAACATGTGAATTGGCAGGGGGCCGGGTGAGGAGGAAATATCCCCTGAATTATTTCTGTCTGAGAAAGGATATAAGATTTAATCTAAATGGTTTGCTTAAAAAAATATAGACTAATTATGTTGACCTGAAATAGAATAAAAATGCAGAATGAATGAATGAATGAACGAATGAACCAAGTCAGTTCCATCTAGCAGGATCCAGCAGTTTCAAAACCTACCGCTGACTTTAGCAAAAGAGCCAGTCTAGAACATATGATTTTCATACCTTTACCTCCTTCTTTGCTAAGGTACTCTGCAGAGTTTTACAGAGAATTAATCTTCTGAAGTTTTAAACATATAATTTCCTTTGTTCAAGGAAAAGAAAAACCTGAAAGCTGCCCAGCTGACACTGATGAGAGGGAAGGCACAATGTTCAGATTGCATTGGGAACAAGCCCGCCTTTGAAATCTTGCACGTGTTTCAGGAAGAAGCTAAATTTCCAAAGACGGAGACCTTCTTTCTCTACCACCACATCTCTCTCTGTTGCTGGAGCCAGCCACATTTGGGTCAACTGCAGGGGGGCTTTCAAGCCAACATTTATGTTTCAAAAGCAAATACAGGTAACCAGCTGATTCTCAATTTCTCCTTTAAAAATGTAGAAAATAGCTCAATTCTACTTTTGCTGCTTATTTTGATTGACTATTAGTGTTCAGTCAGGTAACCATTAAAAAAATAATAATATAAAAGATAAGCCCCAATGTTCCACCTATATGCTTATGCTTTGAGGGAATCATAGATGCTAAAAAGTAAAGACTCCATCAAATTAAACTGAATCTCATACAGTTTTATTTTTTTGTTCGGAGTTTTTTTAAATTGTTTTGATTTGTTCGAATGACAAAATGGAAGCAATTTACCAATGCCTTTTTCAAGATGTTTTTCAACTTCTCAGTCTGCCCTTCAACCTGATTGTCGCTGGTGGTATCCTAATGGAATATTAATCAAGCCTGTTCTTATCTCAAACATCATTGGCCAAGTACTAGAAAGAACTAAATTCATGTTCCAATGAACCATGACTAGATGACTTTGAACAGTTATTATTAAATAGCCCAAACTATATCAAAGAATGATTTAAGGATATACACATAGAAACAGCTCTTTAAAGCCTCTATGTCTTTTCTCGGGATTACATGGTTACCCTCTGCAGCTACAATGTGATTCCAAGAAAATAAGTATTTGATTTAAGGGTTTTCCAGTCTATTCCATATGTGCATCCCTTCATATTTTTCCCTTTGAATATGAAGCTCTGATCCACTGTAATAAAAAGGATCAATATACTTTGGAATTGTTTATCTGAACATATGAATGCATAAGTGCAGACTGTTTCTGCAGTGCTGATTTATAGGTTCTCTCTGTCATCAGCGTGATGATATATCATTAATAAAGATACCTTTTATATCGACCACAGCAATAGCTGATGCTATAAGTTACTTGTGTAGAAATACTCTGTTTTGATATATTTCTTGAGTCAAAGGCTACATAGTAAAAGGTCGATGTTTAAACTCCAAATGATGTTTATATTCTTATTGATACATCAGTGTTAGAATTCACAAATATTGACTATCTGAAGTTTCCATAGTGTGGATTCAAGGGGAAAGCATAAGAGGTAGAAAATTGTTTTCTTCAAGATCTAGAGCCTAGATATTGATTCAGTTATACACTTGCTTCATAGATACAACTCTCCCTCTCCTTTATTTGATGTTTTTCATTATTTTCCTGTATACAATTTTCTGAAGAATTTTTCAAAGGTTGAACTACAAGACACTAATTTGATAGCATTCAATTGTGCTAAAACCATGCATGATATGAATTATTGCCATTTAATTTACATGCTGTCATATCTTGTTTAATTATCCCTTTGTCAGTTGCATTCACTGCTGACAGATGAAAAGGAAAAGGTAGGGAAAGCTACTCACTATTGTGTAAGTATTCTGATATTTCAAAATATAAAATATACAGGAAATAAAGAAAAGTGCTAAATCAGCAAATTAATATATTTGCCAAGGCTTTTAATGGTGATTTCAACTAGCTATATGTAACACTTTCTGAATTACCTTACAGACCTGGGGAGATACTACATTTGAGAGATTTGACAAAAGCGTAAAAAATATAGGGCTAAGGACATTTACAGCAGCTCACAAAGGACTAAGACTCCCCTATATTAAATAATAAATGCCACCAATCCAGTTTTCATCATATCCAAAACCTGAGGAATCTACTTGGGAGTGATAAAAAAAAAACCCCTCACATTAATTGAAGCAATCATGTAAAATAACCCAACAAAGAATGTCAGTTGCAGAAGAAGCTTCTTAGGAAGGGGTTTATGGAAGTAAACGTATTTTCCTTTTTATGGAAAATGTTCATTTGAGATTTTTGTTTCCTAGCAGAAACTCAGATAGAATGCCGAGGGAAATGAATACTGTTTCCCCGTATGCTTATTTTTATTATTTTGAAATTTAAGATATTTCTACACCATTTTAAACTTTTCCTTCAACTATGGAATTTTTGTATTGCCAGCGTGAGCAGGCCAATTCCTATCTTCTGATATTTCTGAATGAGATGGCATTGTGCTTAATTGTAATAAAGCATTGGCCAACAAAACAGAGCAATTGTTAAAAGAGAGCTTTGTGCGGTTTATGAGAGACAGGTGCTCAAGGGAGAAAAAAACCTACATTCAATTAAAATATGAAGAACAGAGCCCAAATGAGAGGGATGCAATTGTGTGGAGCAATAAATGAAATAGCAAATCACCAGATCAGTCTTTCTGGAGCAGTCATTATTCCTGAAAAACAAAGGACCACTTTTGGAAATGGGAAATATATGTTTCTCAGCTAGCCACCGTGTTTGCTAAATACTCATTCTGTGAAGACCAGCACTGTCGTTCTTGTCAATGTCTTCACATATTCAATCAATTTCAAATATTTTGGGAAGGAAAATAGCAACCATTGGAAAAGTCATATTTCAGTAAGAAGATGGCTGAGGTGGAAGGAAAGAATTATTGGATTTCTCTCTCTCTCTCTCTCACACACACACACACACTTTGGATTCTGGGTAGAACATGAATGGACCTGGTGATACAAGGAAAAAAAATGGTTGTGCTTTGAATGTGATTCTCTGAACATTAAAATCCCTTTTTAAAATATTTACCAATGTTTATTAAGAGAAAGCTGAGAAACTGGAACTGCCAGGATTGCTTTCTTAGCAACTAATTCTGTTTCTTAGGCTATCCCATCATGAAAGAGAGAGGGGGGGAGGAGAGGAGAGAGGAGGAGAGAAAGATGGTGTGTGTGTGTGAGAGTTTAACAAAAGGGAGAGAAAGATTTTATTCTGAGTGAAAGTCACTTTGAAGAGCTTCCTTTCCAATAACGGAATGTCAAGACTTTAGAGCTATTGTGAAGAAGCATAGAGTTACAGATAAGGTTTTTCATGTATGCCCAATTGTGTTCTCTGAACCCTCTTCCAGTTGCTGCTCTATGAAATTACCCTCTACAGTCAAAGTTTTTCTCAGCAGCTAATATCCAAGCATGGGCAGTTAACAATTCCAGCATTAGGATGTCATTCTCATAAACTCTTTGTTGCTTCAGTAACCTTCTAAAAATAATAATAAAGCATAAGGAACGATTCAACACTGGCCAGAAGATATTTATAAACAGTGTCAGTGACCTTTTATTTAACTGTAGCTCTTAACTCTAAAGATTTTTTGAAAGACATATACAAAACATCCCTCACAGTTTTTCAGTGCCAAAGCATTTTGTTCCTTGGCTTGTTATGACAATAATTCCATAGGAAAGAAAATTAACTTTATAAATGGACTTTTATGACAAGCATCATTTTAAAATTGAAGTAAACAACTTTTTATAGATCAACTTTATTCCTAAAAATACATACCATTTACAAGCCTAGGTCTGGAGTTTTACAACTATAGTTGTAGAGAAAGAGAAAGAAGCATTTATTGTTAGTATTCCTGCCTATCGTCTGCCCATTGTCCATTTTACAATGCCATTGTCAACAATAAAGAATGGCATTTTGGTGGGTGAGATACAACAATACTGTGGGAAAGGAGTGGAAAAACCACACCATGTTATCTATGGAGGGTTGCTGATATTAATATGATAGGGACATATTTAGGACTTCCATATTCTGGAATCCAGAAGTATTGTTTCATTTATAATTTCTTAAATTCATGTCATGATTCTTAAGTAGCATTTTAATTCCATAACTATCTTATTCCAAACTTTACTGATTTTGAAAAAGAAAAGGAATGGCCTTTACAAGCTTCATTATAATACTGCATACGGAAGGTTTTTAATATGTTAAATTATTGGATACATGTAGGGTAAAGTTTTTTTTTTCCTAATTGTGTGTATCTCAGTGGGACCTTAATCTTGTGGCAATGAAATGAAGAAGTTCGGGAGGATTGAAAATCTCAAAACTCATGTACAGAAATATACGAATAAAACTATGCCATAGCATTGAAAATTAAGGAAAGATACCATAAAACATTGATGTTTCATGCAGGTTTAACACCCCCAATGTCACCTATCCTAACCCTGCTATTATCTCACTGTATTCTGCATAAATGGGGAGAAGATTCTGTATGTATAGGGTGCTTTAGAACCCTGCATTATGATTGGCCCCTTGGGTTCAGAATAGTGGGGAATATCTATTACAAATTATCTGGGGAATAATTGTCATGCTGAGGAAGCCTGCCTGCCTGCCTGCCCGCCTGCCCGCCCGCCTATCTGCCCGCCTATCTGCCCGCCTATCTGCCTGCCTGCCTGTCTGCCTGCCTGCCTGTCTGTCCGTCCATCCCTCTGTCCATCCAGCCATTTTCAGAGGAAGGGCTTTTTCTAGCCCAGAAATAATTTCCCAGCAGACTATTCTTGCTTTGGTCCAAACCATCTTGAAGGCAGGGAAGGGGTCAAACTAAGAATAATTTAATCTTGTGTGCCCTAGCAACTGCAAGACAATGTTGGTTTGTCCATATGATAAAGCCAGCATTATGCCAAAAACAACTAAGGCCAGACTTTATTTTATCCATCTGCCTTGATTTGTTGTACATGACATTTATTTAATAAACCAGCTTTCTGGCTCTAAGTTCCATCAGTTCTGGACATCATGAGGTTAGAGAAAGTTATGTAGACCATTGAAATTTTTGATTCATCTTATGTTCGAGTTTATTTATTTCCTTTTACATTTTTCATCTTGATAGATCCAAAAACCTATCTTTGGAATGTTATCTGCTTGAAGAGCTATTTCATTCATTATACAGATATATTCAGCTTGACTTTTGGATACCCATTAAGAAAGCATTTCTGGCAGGAACTCCTATCAACTATGTGCATATTTTGTTTGCACTAGGAAGGGACCCTCCTTTGACCACTTATCCTTTTGAACTGTCTTTGGAATCTGGAGCAATGCCACGCAGCCTTAACAAAAGTTAGACATTGGCCCAAAGTTTGAACATCTGCCAGAACAAGAAAAGTGCTTTTCTAATTGAAAGCATTCAGCCAGGGCTAACCAAAGCTAGTTTTCCAACATTAAAATTTAAATATCTTTGAAAGGTAACTTCAAAAGTTGGTGTTTGGCATTGACTACACACTGTACACAGGCACACTGTTCAGCTGAGCACCAGACAACTTTTCACATCAAAGCATTCAGAATAAAATGTCCTTGTTCTGTGTTAATGTAACCAAATGTCCTAGAATTGCTCTAAAGTTACTCTGTAACACTTCATTGAGAAGTATTAGAAGTTTTAATAAAACAAATCATAAATATATGTAGGATACTGTGTCAGAGTGCACACAGTGTGACTAGATGAGATAACCTAGGAGCAAATGCAGCACACAGGTTTGTATTTACATATAATGGTTTTATCCCTACAAAAACATATATACATACAAGTACTTTGATACAGGCCTTGAACAAACAGCAATTATTAACCAGCTACACCACGGAAGCACACACATAAAGAGAGATACGCCCTCACAAGGTCTTCCTTATAAGACAGCCTCTTAAAGTGGTAGCAGTCACATAACCCTGCTCAGTGCTACCATTGCATCATCATTACATTATAATACTACAACATTACAACCTTACAGCAGCTGGACAGCTGTTAAATCATCATTACCCTGACACTCCTCCCATTTAAAGCTGAAAAGCTGAACGCTTTAATGTATTCATGATGCTTTCTATCTCTATTATGTCCACACCTCCTGCTTCAGTTTCTACTCTCACTGCTACAAACACTACTAGTACCATTACTACTACTGCTTCTGGAACTGCTCC
>JANHFL010002013.1:147543-158003 GCA_032468155.1 Oxyrhabdium leporinum | reverse complement strand
AAACCGGTTGTTAAATTATTTGAATCCCACCACTGACCATGCCCACCCAATCACATGGCAACCTAGCCATGCCCACCCAGTCACATGGCCACCAAGCCTCACCCACCAAGCCCTGCCCACAGAACCAGTAGTAAAAAAAATTGAATCCCACCAGTGATTGTACTATAGATGAGACTTTGACTAGCTTTATAACAATATACGAAAAGCAATCAGATGAGAGTAGAGGAAAGCTACAGAAATTGGATCATAATTAACTTAAAACCCACTGATTTCACTGGGATTCTTCAAGATGATTAGTCTGGAGGCTCCCACACTGTACTGAGGAAGAAATTTTATATTGTATTTATATTGTGATTCCACATGAAAAAATACCCTGTTTCTCAGAAAACACGACCTACCCACAATACAATAAAAGTGCCAACATTTCATCTTTCCAACTACAATTAACAACTTTCACACTTATCCATCCATTCTAAAATCTTTTAGCGTATTTCACCATGTTTCATCTACCAATGATATCCATTCCATCCATTCATTCTCTTTTTTACCAAACAGTCCAGCCTCAACCTTCCAGAGCAGTTGGAAACATGCTGCAGTAATGTCAAAGAAAAATAGGTCCAATAACAAGCAAACCTCATGTGACCCCAAAACAGAAAGAATCCAAATGGAATGAAAAATAATAAAGTTAACAAATGAAGAAAAACCAAATATAAACCAAAATAAACTTATATCAGTATTTTCAGTCTGGCAAGTAACATGTTCCTTATGCGCCAATATCTTTTTTTTTTAATGATACAGATACATTGTGCAATATAGATTAATGGCCTTAGGAGCCTATACTTAAGTATTTACGCAATTTTCTTCTAGTTCTTTCAGAAGATAGTACAGCTGCTTCTCTCCAACCTTACGAAGAAGTGCAAACCTCTGTTACAGATCTTTTGGATCAACAGGACACATTGGGAAGATCTTTAAAATGTCATCAAAGTAGAGAGCTACCTAGAATTCCTCCAAATAATGCCATAGAAACAATTCTCACCACAAGGAATGTAGAAAATGATCAGAGTCTGGGAATGGAGGGGCCCTATGAAGTGCTGAAAGATAGTTCCTCCCAAGAGAACATAGTAGAAGACTGCTTGTATGAAACAGTGAAGGAAATTAAGGACCTGGGAGCAGCAGCCAACTCAGAGAAATTCAAACCAAAGACTACTGTGATGGTTAATGGAATTTTAGATCATGTTCTTGAGAAGAAGACAGAATCAGCAGAATATGCATCCGTTGACAGAAATAAAAAAAGTTGCCACAGTGTTAATTCAGAGAGTCCTCTTAGCAGTACTACTCCAGATGTGGAAGAAGAAGCTCCACCTCCTGTACCAATAAAACTTCTTGATGAAAATGAGAATGTACAGGGTAAAGGAGCCAAAGAAGAGGAGAAAGTAATGGAAAGGCTTAATGAACCCGACAAGGTATATGTTATTTTGTGTTATCAGTATAAGAAAGTGAAGTTGTAACTTGAAAAACTTGAAGTATATATATATATACTATGGCAAATGCTGTTGTTCATTAATAAATATAAACGTATAGTTGAAAAAAATATTGGTATCTTCTGCTGATGCAAAATCTTAAGATCAAAACTAGCAGTATTTGTATGATCTATATATAATGTGTGAATGTTCACATGTGCATTCATAAATGAAAGATAATATTTAACTGGCAAAAGGAAGGCATGAAATTGAGTGCTGACTGCTTCCTAAAATTTTAGACATTTGCATGAATGTTTTTTTCAGCATCTACCCGGGAGACACATGCTTGCCAACTGATCATTAATTAGTCTAATTAGTCTGTCCCTTGTTTTGAAATATTCCAGATAATCTGCATTGGAAGCAGAAGGTATTCAAAGTGTTACTGTTGGCCAACATCTAGCCAGCCAATAAAACACAAAATGTAGGAGAGAAGAAAATCTTGGGGTGGAATCTAAAACTGAATTTTGCTAATGTGATATGGGGGTTTTTGTGCTCTTCTCCTCTGCAATCTCTCAAAAACCTTCAACATTTGTTCCAGAAAGACGGAATGACTCACGCCCTACTGTTTTCATTACTGCTCATGAAAACTTCCAATTGGATTTCTCCACTGGCCTCCAGATTTCTGATCTAATTTTAGATTTAAGTGTATCCACAATTTTAATTTGTAATAAAAACAAAGAACTTTCTCCAGTTCTTGCCGCAATGGTCCAACTGCTTATGACAGCATGAATTTCTATTAAGGAGATTACAAATCAAAATATGACAAATATTTCAGTTTTCAGAAATGCAATCTGTCACATTTTAAATAATATTAAAAACTAATTTGAATAACTCCTTAAAGAGAGGCAACAAATGAGGGAGTTAATTATCCCTACGACTCTATCCAGGATAGTGGCTTACCAATGATAAACAAATTAGTGGTGTTTTCCTCACCCAGTTCTTTGATTTGTACAATTATAATGCTGAGGAGGAGGATGAAGATGATGCTGACAACGATGATGTGGTGTTTGCTGGAACAAAACTTATTTGTTGATAAACGACTCAAATAATTCACTAGTACTATCCAAGGAATTGGAAAATGCTCATGTCTTATTCCTCTGTTTTCTTCCATACCTCAAACAATCTTAACAAAACTATCATAGAAGTAAAACTAAGTAAAACAGTTAGCCTTTTTTTTCCAGATCAGTTGGCCATAGTTCATGGCTGGATGGATGGTGGGGAGGGAGGAGTTAAGCACACAAACACAGAGACAGTAGATTTACTTAGAATTATATTTAAAGTATTCCGAATTTCTTAACCACAAAAAAATTTAAAGGTAAAAAAAATAGAACTAGTATAAATTTCTTTGCTCCAGTTCTGTTAATGCTTATCAATTGTTGCTCATTCAAACTGGAAAAATGTTTTTGGAGTTATTATTATTTCAAATATTCAAAAAAATCTATTAATATAACATAGAAAACTAGAAAGTAACAGGAAAATAAGGGAGGAAAAAAAGAAGAGAAAAATGTAGGGCAAAGGGGAAAAAGAAAGAAAAAGCATTGACTGAAAAAGGTCTGACTCCTTTTGGGGTAGCAGAATAAGATAACAGCATCAGATCTCAACTTTTTACTTTTATATAATAATACAAACTAGTTATATATATTTAACAAACCTATCTAATCAGCAAACCCCAAAATCGAAGTTTCAATTTTTTTCACCTGAAGCACAAAGTCCAAAAGCAATTTCCAAGTAGAAACAAAGTTAATATTTTTTTCTTTAAATCAGAGCAGTAAATTTGGTCATCTAGGCATCTTTTCATCAACTTTTGCAGCCATTGATACATTGTAGGAATCAAAGTGTCGTTCCATTTTTGTGCATAAAGTAATCTTGCTGTCGTCAACATATGATATATAGCATCTAAGTTCCATTTTTTTTCTCCAAATCTTCTTCCATGGAGTTTTTAACTGTTACTTTTCCTTAGCTATTCCAGAAACCATGCTTGACTTGATTAGTTATTTATACTATTGCCTATTTGTTATTGGGGAACAGAAAAAAGCTATTATCTGTTTCATTGAAGGTCTCCACATTTATAGCCTTCTATTCCTCCTCTCCATTCTTTAATCAGTTGAATATCTTCTTTTATCCTGTACCTGCTTGATTTGCTGAAGAATTTATGATGAAGTCTTTGTTTGAAAGCTTTTTGAAAATCTAGATGATTATCTATCAATCTGAAAAAAATAGCAAGAGACTTATCCTTCAGAATTTTTTTTTCAGCAAATCTTGATAATTTTATCTTTAATAACAGTTTGTTAATAAGTTTCAAGGAATTAAGTTATTTTAAAGTTAATTTGAAATGCCCTGATGCATTTTAAAAATCACGGTGACATTGCATACTTTCTAGTCCCCTGGAAAGGAAGCCAATTTTAGAGACACTTTTTTTTTAGATCAGAGTTTTTTTAGTAAGATGTAGACCTTAATTTCTCAGACTCTCATCTGAAAAACCTTAACCCGACCCCCCCTAACGGCATATTCTTTGCAGGAAAGATTTTTTTTTAAAATCAGCTTCTTTGCTAACATTTTGGTATCCTTCACACCCAAAACTAAGTCACAGAAAAGAGCCATTTTTCTGCTTCTGATAAAATTACAAAAGCATTCACTGATCTTAATATTGATAGTAATGTCTTCCTTTTCCCACTCTTCGTAGTATCTTTCTCTCTTCCCTGAATGGAAGGATTTCTATGGTTCGGAAAGAGCAATCCGTTTTCCAGTCTTGTATCTTCTTCCTTTGGAAGAAGCTGTAGCTCAGTGGTCGATATAGTAATATGCTTTGCATCTTCCTAGAATGGGGAAGGTTGGATTCAGGACAATCTGTAGAATTGCTGCAAGTCATTGAAAAGAAAATGATGACCAAGATAAACGATATACCATTAGTCTGATAGCATAAAAAGGCTTGAGCGAGAGGATGGTTCTGCATATCTTGAAGGAGGCCTCTTCTTCAGGAAGCCACTGCTGGACCCAACAGTACTTGAAATTTTTGTCCCATCTCCAACCATCCCTATCTAAGAAAGATGGTTGAGAAGATGGTCAGATTGCAGCTTCAGACCACCCTGGAAGAAGTGGATTATCTGGACCTTTTCAGTTAGGATTCAGATTGGGGGATAGAATAGAGATGGTATTGATTGCACATCTCAATGCTCTCAATGACAGAGCTCAACATGACAGAGCTCAACATCTCAATGACAGAACTAGTATAGCTGTAGTGCAACTGCCCTGGTTCTTGTTGCTTTCCTGCCACAGTCCTTCATTATATAATTCTTCACTGACTGCAGGGAGTAGGAGTGGAAGACATGGTGATTGGTGATTGTCTACCGTTCTCCATGGCTAGTTCCAGTGAGTGGTGACAGGGTGGCGGAGAGATTAAACCTGAACCCTGTGATTTGTATGATGCCATGCATCTCTACATCTTCCCTTCCTCCTTATGATCTACATGGAGGTGCTGAGGGATGTCATCTATCAAGATGTGATCAAGTATCATCAATATGCTGATGATACCCAATTATATATCTTGATCCTGGCATGAACAAGGGATGCTGTGGATGTCTTATCCCAGTTCCTGAAAGCTGTTGGGCCCTAGATGGAAAGGAACAGGCTTAAACTCAACCCTAATAAGACCTGTGTTCTGTGTCTCTTGGATTTTCCATCCTTGGTTCTGAATGGGGTACAATTATGCACATTGGTGCACAATTCGAGTTGAGGCTCTTACTTATACATTAGGAGGCAGCTGTGGCCAGGGATACTTTTGCCCAGATTTATTTGGTATGCTGGTTCTGCTCTTTCCTTGCGTGATAATTCCTTTTCACAATCAGTCCTACTCTAGTCACCTCATGTGTAGACTATTCTTTGCATGCTACATGAGGATAAGACTGAAGATTAATCAGAGGCAGCTGGTCCAGATTCTGGAAATGCAGACAGTAATGGGAACCCCTTGGTGTGCCCATGTACAACTTCGGCTGCATGAGCAGCATTGTTTCCAGGTACAGTTCAAGCTGTTAATTGTGACATACAATATAAAGCTCTTGGCAAAGGACCTTGCTATTTGAGGGACTGCCTTTCTTCTATTACTTCTGCTTGTCCAGTAAGGTCTGGCTGAGTGGCCATGCTCCAAGTCCTTCTTTAAAATAATGGTGCTTGTCCCCTGGAATAGTATCCCCCAAGAAGTTCACATTGGCCCAACCTTGCTCTTCTTTAAACAAGCCTGGAAGAGTTGACTTATTTCCCCTGATTGATGAAGTGCTTTCTCTGAGAATATTATTAATGTACTAGAAGTATGAATCTCCAGGTTATTGTTTTCCTTTTGCTTTTATTGTGCTGGATTTATTTTTAACTTGGATGACACCCCAGAGTCCTTATTAGTTGAGTAGCCTTATAAATATGATTTATAAATAAGCAGATGATTCTTTTAAGACAGAGAAGCATTTGAAAACTGAAGCATAAAAAACATTTGGGAAAGGTGAAAGGTTTATCAATTTTGTCATTCTGTAAGCATTCATTGTTATGATTTTGCTCCCCTCCTCCCAAAAATCCTACAAACTGGAAGTGTGCCTGCCTCTTGTTTCTTTACAGCTCCAACCACATTTGGCCCATTTACAAACTTGATCTTTCTTTTGACAGCTTGTCCTACCACTCCAAATTAGCCATTCAATTCTGTTTCATTTTCAGAGGTTATCCTGCTGGGAGACAGCCAGTCAAATGGGTGTCCTGAACCCATTCCAAATAGCTGCATTCCAAATATTGGCAATGTGTCGATTGGCAATATTTTTGTATTAATAACAACAACAAAAAACCCTCATGGATTAAATGAAAAAGCCTCAGTTTACTTGTAGTTTTACTGTACTGTTCGGGATTCCTTTCTTTCTTTCTTTCTTTCTTTCTTTCTTTCTTTCTTTCTTTCTTTCTTTCTTTCTTTCTTTCTTTCTTTCTTTCTCTTCCTTCCTTCCTTCCTCTCTGTCTCTGTAAGAAATAGCTGCTTTTTTTTGAGTACTTAATTGCAATTTACCTCAGAATATAAAGTTCAAATTGTCTCAGATTGAGATCATCTTATTTCCTGGACTTCTAATGCACCATTATGTTATCCAAATATTATATTGCTTGATAGGTTTCATTTTATGTTCTATTTTATCTCTAATTGTTTTTGTATTGTTTTACAGTCTTATATTGTCATTTAGGTTCTGTGAAAAAAAAGGATAGAAATAAAATTACCAAAAATCACAGCAAAACAAACTGCTGTGAACAATTAACTATTATTATGTTCTGAGTTGGGCTGTCAAGTGAGTAATACAACAAAACTTGGACATTTTGTCAGAGCTAAGAAAGCACCACTAAAATAATATTGATCATAGAATTCAATAAAAATGCAAAGGAAGTTCCTACATCAGTGAGAAACTTTGTTTCAAATGCTTAAATATAGACATGCTGTCTTAATCACATTTCAGTGGAAGTTCAAACATTTAATAGAATTCAGTAGAACAGATGTCAGTGCCGTTATTTTTGCCACATGTAAACATTCTGTTTCAGTCTGCTTACCTTCAAAAGTGGGCTATTAATTTCAGCTAATGAAAATGGACAGACGTATGATGAAAGGGGAAAATATATATTTATTTATTCTTTTATTTTTGTATTGAGGAAAGTGTTAGCTTTTAAATAAAATGTTATTTTCTATCTTTTTCAGAGGCTTAGTTCATTGATTTATAAATCTCGAGAAGATGACCCATCTCTTACAGAAGATGAGGTGAGTCTGTCTTGTATGAAATATATTCAGAAAATGTTAAATACTGAATAAAACAGTATTAAATGTTATTTGATTAAGAAGACCTGAAAATGATGGTTCAAATGCAAGCTGGATTAAGTGATTATTTTTGCCAAATGCCTTTATATCAGTTTCAGCCTTTCATAGTGGAACTATTTTGGGTTACTGATTATTATTTGGGACTCCCTTCTTGGTATTTGAGAAGCGACAACATTGGTATGAATATAAGTATCTGAAGACTGCATGCATTAAATTGTAGTCGATCCTGACTCCTGACTCCATCCCTTCAGATCACATGACAAAAACTGTCAGGGCTGGAAAGAACTTTTAAAATGGAGTATAATATGATAAAAGGATTTGTATCTGAACCAGAAAACATCCTTATTGCAAGAAATGAAAATTCTTTAATTTCACAGCATATAGACAAATTTAACCATACTTTCAATTGGGAAAGTTTGATCATCCTGGGCCAAGCCAAGTCCAAAAATGCCAGGGAATTTCTAGAAGTATGGCACTCTGACAAATCAACCATCAATAGACACATAGACATTAACAACATCTATAGACTATGCAAAAGCTACTATAACCCAGGCAAGAAAGGGGAAAAAAAAGACCCAGGCACCTCTCCACCAGCAATCAGCACTCAGATCAGCATAGATTAATCCCAAGGTTAATATCAGACCAACAATCAAGTAAACAATTCCCCAATCAAGAAACTGCCAATGAATCTGTAAGACCACCCCCCACAAACACTGACAGACGAGCCACTACAACAGGGGTGTCAAATTGGCGGTCTGCGGGCCAGATGCATCATGCACAGGCCATGCCCACCCCAGCTCTGCAAAGGCACATGATGCAATCGAGTTTGATACCCGTGCACTAGAATATAAACTGGCAACAAGGTGCACTCCTTGCTAGCACTGATGATGTTACCTAGTTTGGGTAATGAAACGTCTGCAAGAAAACAAGCAAGCTCAGAGAACACCAAGGACCCCTCATTTCAACCCTAAGATACAAATATTCTCTTTTATTGGTTTCTTAGGACTATTTAAGTCTAATGTAGAATGGAGCACATCTGCTTCAGTCAATTAAGTTCTTCAAAATAATAAGTTTTCCAAACTATCAACCAGAACATTGTACATTGAACTCCATTATGTGAACATTTTATGAAGCCCCCTTTTTTAATGCAAGCAACATTGAATGCTTACCACACTATTGCTTTTTCAATAATGTGGTAAATTTATCATGTCTTGCAGTTTTTAATGGCAAACATTATAAACATTTTACGAGGTGGCTTTTTTCACTATGGAGAACAGTTTCATTTTAATAGACCATGTTTTGTTAGATCAAATATCTCAGATTGAAATAGACTGCTTGTGCTACTATATTATTCACTGAATATAGAAATAATACCATTACAAAAATATTTTTTACCTTTCAATGCAATTGCTATATTTCTTTCCTTCATAGATTTCAGCAATGTATTCTTCTATAAATAAAACAGGACAATCCTCTAGAGACTTGGAATCTACATATACCTGTATTCCTGAACTTGTACCTCAGAAGTCTCCATCTATTTGCAGTGGCCTCTATGCCAGTGTGAAAGACTTGGAAACAAATTCAAACCTTACTGATTTGCCTCAGTCAACAATACTTCTAAATGGGGACTTGGAACCAGACTATGAAGCCATTCAAACTCTAAGTCGAGAGGAGGAAAGAAATGTTTTGATGTCTAGCACCATTCAACCCATCCTCCCACAAGAGAATGACTATGAGAGTATTGGTGATTTGCAGCAAAATAAAGATGTCACCAGGCTTTAACTGATTGAAAAGCAAGACTTTGGAACATGCTGTTTAGCATGTCTTTCGAGATGGGTTTAATCCATGATGTATCACTTGCAAACTTAACACACATTTGGAAATATAAAATGGCCAAAAAGTATTTTGCTTGAAATGATGTCAGCTAATGTGAAAACATAGCCTGGGATGTTTCATCAATGATTCCTGCTTCATATGCATCAAACTATCATACAGATATGAACTTACCCTAACAAGGCAAGTGCTCCTTTTGAAGAACCAAGATCACATGGATGAAAAACACATTCACAAAGAACAGAATTGCTGCTGTTTCATCAATGTGTACAGTGATTTTTTTACTCCCGTAGGTGATGTTATCACAACAACATATAGATAAAATCAGAATCAAAGATGATCCTGGAAAGGCTTCTATAGAAGAGACATGTTGAACCAAGAATGACATGTTTGGAGCACGTGTTCAGACACATACTCATATCCTAATATATAAAAGTGGTACTGTCAAATTAGGGCCTTTTTCAAAGATCTTTACTTTCAGTTACTTAAACCATTTTATGAAAATGTATTCCCAAATTATCCATTTAGGTTGTTTTCAAACTTAGGCACAGCTTGCCATAAAGAGTAGATAAATTTAGTAGGCTAATTTGCTTTAATTCATTGTTTCTCAACCATGGCAACTTTAAGCTGTGTGGATTTCAGGTCCCAGAATTTCCCAGTCAGCAATAGGAAATTCTGAGTTGAAGTCCACACAGCTTAAAGTTCTCAAGATTGAGAAACACTTCCCTAATAATTTGAATGCAGCCATGAGATATTGTGAGTGACTGTGCTGGCTTATTCTCAGGTTCATGCTTCAGCTTTGATCTTGCTCTAAAGCAGGGCTGTCAAACATGCTCCGGTCACGCCCATGCCCGGTTTACCAAGGGGAAAAAAGTTGCGATACATCACATGATGAGAGTTTGACACCCCTGCTCTAAGGCAACATGAGCAGTGAGTGAAACACTGGTGTTCGTGGGAATTAGGAAAGACAGTCCCTTTGTAAGGAATTACACAGATATGATTGAAGAAAGCATGAACATCTTGTTTGCTTTGTGGGTGATTTACAGACTAGCTATATAATTCCTGACTATTTTTACAGTTTTTCAATTTTGTAATTTTCTTTCAATATAATCTTGTCCTAGGATTGATTTACATTTACTGATGGTAGAGTCAGGATATTTAAATATATATTTAATACATATACACATTCTGTTTTTCAAACACTAGCAATCCTAGGTGGCGCAGTGGTTAGAGTGTTGAACTGCAGGCCACTTCTGCTGATTCAATCTAGCGGTTCAAATCCC
>JANHFL010002013.1:110814-141108 GCA_032468155.1 Oxyrhabdium leporinum | reverse complement strand
CTGGCCCAAGATCACCCAGCTCACTTTGTGCCTAAATGATTAAAGTACCAATCTAGAAATTGAGAGATGGAGAGTTTCTAGTCTAATATTTTAATCACTACACTAAACTGCATATCTGTACTCTTTTAGGGTTTCTTATTAATATTTTAGGAAGGAATGCTGTGTCTGTAACTCTATTTTTATTATTTTTTTAAAAGCGTTATGCTTAGTAGATAGAGTTCAACTTAAAAGATTGCTTATATATGTAGATTTTAAAGGCAAAAGCTTATCACAAGCCAATTAGTTTTATTAATATCTCAATATGTTGAAGCTGTCAAAGAAATAGATTTTCCCTGTTATGCTGATGTTCAGAAGATGCTCCTTAAAGACACAAATCATTCAGATGGAGGATAAATGCATGACCAAATGCACAGCGAGTTTTCTTTACCGAAGTGAAGATTAATTTTGGCATGGAATCTTTCCATATACACATCTGAGCTGCTGGGATTGTAAACAAACAAGCAGTTGTACCACTGGCTTCATTTAGGGAGGCCTAAATGCATTTATCTCATGTTAAATTGCAATGCTATCCGTGGAAATCAGAAACCACTTTTACTGCTGTGGTAGCTTCATATGAAGTAAGTAAAGTTTTACTTTTTGGTTACATTTTACGAGTTTAATACACCAATCTAATGGGCAGTAAGTTAGTGTCATTTTCAGAAATCCCATGTAAATAATTGTACTTTTGCTTCAATTCTAGCTCTCTCTATTGAGTCAGAATTGTTGGTTGATGGTTATCATAGTTGATAATTGCAGAAAAAGTCCCTTCAATATTTCTTGTAATACATGTCTGTTGTGATGCAATTTAGCAAGCCTGTTTTCCCAATGTTGTTCATTAAATATTTGTAGCCAATTTAACAGTTGGATGCTGAAAGAACAATAGGCTCTTGCATTTACTGACTGTAAATAAATCCAATCTTATGTAAATACATTAGAGCATAGAGGTCTTGTTCAAGAACTAATTTTTAATGATAGAAAATAAAATATTCATTTTTTAATTGAAAGTTTCTCTCCCTACCTTAACAGCAGACTTTTTCATATTCTTTATGAAAGACCTTTGAATATTATTTTAGAAATGAAGACATTTTAAAAGCCTAATGGTATAGCCTCAATATAATATACAGCTTATCAAAATGTATTATTTTCTTAATTTTACAATTTTCAAACATCTGTCAATATGAACTGGAAAAATCACTTCGATAGGGCCTTCATTTATAGAAAAATTATATAACTGATTTTTATTCTGCTAAACTGAAGCATGCTTTATTTCAAACGTGTTAATGAATTCTAAAGTGTGTTCAGAGTGATTTCACATATTGTTCATTGTTTATAAAATTTCAAAGATAATTCCAAGGTCCATTATGCTGATATAAACTAACAAAGTACATGTTAAGTGATTTCCAACACTAATCAACACTATTTTCACTTAAAAGTAGTTGTATATAATGAGTATTGCAGTGTTGATTTGCCTTAAACATAATGCTAAAATTGACTGTTATAAACCTATTCGCCCTTTACGTGCATACATAAAATAAAACTATGGCTAAAACCACCAAGTACACTGTAATTACAGAAACTGTTATGCACTCAGACCGCATTTTTGGTTAACTGAAAAAGTCATTTTAAAATGACTTTTTGAAAAACAACTTTCCATACTTGTGTATGTCCATGTGTGTGAAAAAGAAAAAAAAACATTTAATTTGAGTATGATGACTATAAAATATCTATCAAAACTATAGCTTTAGCTAATGTGCAAATTAGACAATAGTTTTAGATTAATCAGTTAGACAACGCTGGGCCACACATCAGGCAAGGTAGCCCAACCATACACAATTTATGGTAGAGTAAAAAGGTAAAAATGCTAATAAAGGTCTCCAGGTACACCCTACTCCACAGCTTTGAAGCTACCTGCAGCCACCATCAGCAGCTGAATTTCTGTGGTGGTTACTACTGTCTTCTCATTGCCTTTCTCTGACAATCCTGAAGGTGAGAATATTTCCTCCAAAAATGACTCACTGTATCAACGAATTTCAGACCATTGTCTCTATGTTGATCTAAGTCACAGTAGAAGTTTGCAAGTGGATATGCTTGTTTTCCATAAGTCCTTTATTTTTGGCTTGAATCAAAACATTTAGGGAGGACTAATTCAGGTTGATAGAACTTCTGTAAACTATATTCACTAAGGGGTTGGTTTAAAATACATCTTCAATGAAGTACAATTCCTAGTCCACAAACTGAAAAACAATTGAAAATTATTTTCTCAACACCCTGAGAAACTCCAACTAATAAGAGTTTACAGTAAATAACTTCTAATCTTGTCAGTGAAGTGCCTCGCATGTCTCAGTATGGAAAAAGAAGTGTGAGCCAAAAATGCATGAAAGTTCATTATATGTCAACTATTGATTATGAAGAGACAGAGGCAGAATTGTCTGTAGAAGCTACTATGACCCACAGTGGACCCACAGACACTTCATGTGTTAATGAAGGAGGAATCTGTTTTCCAGAATTCACAGAATTTAAATCGAATGATGAACATGGGCTCAGAGGATTGTCTCTCATTGGTAAATTATGCATACACACCATATTTCCATCTTTGATTATAAATACTAATCAGGCAGCCAGAAATGTAAGAAGCTTAAACAAATGGAAAGAAAATCAGATAAAATGGTGCCACCATCCTTCAATTTTTCAAAGCAGCCCCAATATTTTGTTGAGAAAGGGAACAGAGCTCTGAGATATGTTAGCTTTATGCTGAGTTTATGGACACAGTGTCTGGATACAGTTCTTCCTAATAGGTTATCCTAGGCTTTGTGGAACTTAGCTATTATCTCTGCTGTATAAAAAAAATACATAAGAGGCAAAACAAAGTTATATTTCAATCTTCCCATTTAAAAATAAAACAAGGGATTGGATAAAGATTGATGAGAATGCTGATACTGACATAAGTTAAATAGACAACACTTTGAAATAACAAGTTAAAAAAAAAGCTTTCCAAACCACATCTATAAATATCTTATGAGGCTTATTCTACGTTAATCTCTTTTCTACTTTCGTCTACGTCTTTTACACACTGATAGGTGATTGTATAAACAGGCAACTCAAGAGTTTTGCACTATGTTCATTTTGACTGTAGCAAAGTACCCGCCATCTGTTTCACTCTTCTAAATAAAAGTTTTATTGTATGGGAAAAGCTCTGAACTCTTAGTCCCTTTTTACAAATTAACTTGGCACTAAATGAAAAAAGAAAAGAAAAGCAGCATTTTTTTGGAGTTTGCACAATAAAAGGAACTGGGCAAGAAACCAATTTTTTTCCTGTTGCGCTAAGTAAAATTGGAGCAGGGGGAAGGGCTGGTAAAAAGATTATCCAGACTCCTTCTTTGTCGCACATACATTGCTTCGTTTATAATTTTGATCTTCAGGAACAAACTATATAAGAAGGACACTGGTAATCTGTCAGACTCTCTTTTTTTGAATCAAAAAAATTAAGGAGAATTAAATGAGACTGGCCAGTTTGGCAGAAGACAAAACTTATTTGGAAACAAAAGTCTCTAAGGAGTAGATTCCAACCAGTTTTTCAACAAAGTGGTGGCCAATGTAACTAAAAATACCATGTGGGATATATGTTATACAAAAATGAAGACATTTCTCTCCCTTTTCCAAGAGTGTGCCTCAGTTAGGCTAGCTTACAGAATGGGTCCAAAATCTACGACCTATGACTGACACAAGATTGAAATTTGACACAGATGTGGTCTCTTCAGTGCTGCTGGAATCAGATGCAGTCATGTGGTCATCATTTACAACCTGGCCTGCCAGCTTCCTACAAAGAAACTCAATGAAGAAAGCCATCAGGAAGTTGGAAGTCACTCCTACTCCCACTGCTTTTTTGTCCACTTATGGTAATTTCTTTATTTAGGTAAGGAAGTAACAATGAGATGTTGATCCAATTGGTCATGGATTGTCTAGTAGTTTCTAACATCATGATTCTCAAACATCAGTCAATCAAATTAGGGGATCAAGCAACCTTTCTACTAAGAATATACCGTATAATATCCTAGCTAAAATTACCATATTCAATATAAAGCCAATTCAATACACTCTGGATATATAATTTAGTAAAGTTTAATAAGAGTATTGTAGGTTGAAATTTCAAAATTTATTTCATTCTGATATTGACATTTCCAGAATTGTTGTATAGTATAGCATTGCCACCTGATATGAAAAAAGTGATCTAACCTGATCACTACAGCTACAGAAATTTTAGAAAATGAATTGCTCATTTCAGGGGTGGGTTCCTGGGGATTCTCAGGGTTCGGGCAGACCCTTAGTGAAGATTGTGCAGGGTTTGCTGCATCCCCAAATCCCATTCCTTGCTGCCCCCTTGCCCCACCCCTCCCACTACGTCCCACTCCTCCCAGGAGTCCCCACGCATTTTGGATCACAGGTAAGTGCAGGGCCCATGCGGAGGCTCGGGGAGGGCGAAAAATGGGCCTCCGGAAGTTCAGGAAGACTGGAAATGCGCCCATTTCCAGCCTCCAGAGAGCCTCTGGAGCCTGGAGAGGCCGTTTTTGCCCTCCTGGAGGCTCGGGGAAAGCCTCCAGACTCCAGGGAAGGTGAAAAACAGGCCTCCTGGAAATCCAGGAAGGCTGGAAATGGGCCTGTTTCCAGCCTCCAGAGAGCCTCCAGACCCCAGGGAGGGTAAAAAATGCCCCCCCCATGGTGCAGGAGGCCGACTAGTCCATGCCCACCTGGCCACTCCCACCCAGCAACCAGGCAGAGAACCCATTGCTGAAACTTTTGAAGCCCACCCCTGGCTCATTTTAGTAATCAGTCCTGGCAAAACGTCTTAAACCAATGTTCTTTAAGTATGATATTTTGAGTACAATTAATATTCTTCTTCAATGAAGTTATCATTGGTACTTACAAATTTCTACTGAAGAACATTCTTGACCATACCAAGAGATATTTGTAGGTTTTTATATAGCTTTTTCACTGCTTCTATCTTATCAGACATGAAGCAATTGTTATAGGACAGGCCATATAATTTAATTAATTATTTATTTGATTCACATCCTTTTAGGTTAGAAATATTTCAGATTAGAAATATATTTATTTACTATTTATTTATTTATTATTTGTTTGTTTTGATTACTCTGCACAACTAACATTAATAAAAAATAATATAAAATGCCAATTTGACAGCCAAGATATTTTTTTAAAAATAGTAGACACAATTAGAATAAACAATTTCAGGTCCTTGCAAAATGCTGGCAGAGGCAGGCCCCACAAAGGCTCCTTTCCTGTGACCCACAAGATGCACTCTGTAATTGATGGGACCCATAGCTTGCCTCTCGTGCAAGATCTGATGGGATGGGTAGGAATATTTAGGAATCATAGGGTTCCTTCTTCCTATTTTCCCCCATAATCACTAGCCTATGATGTAGGTTGATTTGAAAGAATGTGACTGTTACCCCATGCTAGATCTCTTATAAATTATGTTGGGTGTATTTGTTCTGACTCTTTGCACATTTATTTCGAACAGATAACCTGAAGCTAGAACATTCAAGAAAAAGGAGAAAAACTTTTCACATTTTTCATTAAGTACGTAAGTGTATGTTTGCTTGTGTGTGTGTGTGTATGACAGTGTGCATTTGTATCTGTATGCAAGTGCGTGCATATGTATATAGATAGGTAGACAGGTTGCAATGTGATAGGCAAATGAGCAAACATCTGCCTATCTGCCTACAAGATGATATTCCACTTTGGAAGATCATCTTCTTTTAGACATAGCTCCTTCCTTTAGCCATAGGCTCTTCAAATTACAGCAATTCCAGGGTTGAATATTTTCTCAGTTTAAAACATAGCAATTTATTTCCACTGCTTCCTGTTCTTTAATCAGTTACCATGAGAACCTCCAGCTTCTTATTTTGTGGCTGTGGAATTTCCTTGGGAGACTTTGCTGATTTTGTCAACTTCAGTTGAATGGTCCTGTATACATACTTATGGACACTGATGAAAAAATTTAGAAAGTTAAGTAAGACAAAATATAACTTTGGCAGAAGCCATGCTGCTTTTTCAGCAAGGTCATTCTTTTCTCTGTTTTCTTTAATAAGTTTGTTTATACAATCTTTAATTGTGTTTGTGTCTACCTTTCAGCAGTGTTGACTCCTGGCAACTGCCTGGATTAGTCCCTGCAGTTTTCTTGGCAAGGTATTTTTGGAAAGGGTTGGCCATTACTTTCTGCCAATTACCTGGAAGGGGCATTAAGGTAATCTAGCTGTATATTCCTGTATTTCTCCATTAATCTATCCACAACATTTTTTCTTAAAAAACCCCCTATGCTGGCCATTTTCCAAACCCTTGGAAATAGATACCACATTTTAAAAGAAGTTGGGTTTAAAAGTCAGAATATAAACTTTGGATTTAAAAACTGTAAATCCTGAAGCCAATGCCCAGACACTATATCAGTGAGTTTGGAGTTTTGAAGTCTTGTAAGTTAGAAATCAAGAATAAAAAATTGTGAATATATGTACCCATATTTCACTATTAAATCCTTGAGAAAAACTGGCGTGCTAAGTGGATTTCCTGAGTTGCCCTAGAGTATCAGAAGACATCTGTTATTATAATTTCAGCAGTTAACAATTGAGCTAAACTGAATTTGTATTACATAAAATTAATGGCAAGTTATTAAATATAATTGTGTCTTTTCTCCAGAGGTAACAAGTATTTATATGGTAAATCCTCATCTTTTAAGCAGCACTTTTAAATATATTTAAAGAATATTTCCCATTAAAGCAATCTTGGAACTTTATCATATATTCTGTTCTTACAAAATATATTACACTGTAGTAAAAATCACTAACCAAGAAAACCAACAAAGTGGAAAAGATCCAAACAACATTTTTATTGGTCCAAAGTCTTTTTACTTTTTTTCTTCATATTTTATTATTTGTTATAGCAACATTACAAAAAATAAACAGAATACAAAAGCAATAGATACTAAATACAAAAGAATACTAAACAATAAAGGAAACATAAAATGCTAAAGAAAACAAATACCATACACAAAACACCTCTAAACATAATGAAGAAACAGAAGAGAAAGGAAAAAAACCCCAAAGGAATAAAATAAAACAGAAAAATGAAAAAGTTACCAATACAAAAACCCAAAATATTAAGCACATAGAAATCACTCCCTTATAATACTTTATAAAGAAATACTTTATAATAATATATTATCAAATATAGAAATTTAAAAATACCTAGGAATTCCACTCTATTGCTATACAGTATTATAACAAAGATGAACATACTGTGTTGTTTTCTGATTAGTTGAATCTATTGCATTTTTAAAAGGAATAAATTGCACACTTCCAAAATAAAATCCTTAATACCTACAATAATACCATCTTTCCAGTTTCTTAGAATAAGTGTTTTAGCACTCCCCCATGCCTAATGCAATTTATAATTCCACAAAGACAATCAGATTCCAAAGTTTGGGGATATAATTCAGCATCACATTAACATATTTAACATATAGAGACTGCCACATATACTTATATACAACGAATGTTATCCAAAAAAGATGCCAACAGTTCACAATACCAGATCGTATGGATGAGTGATTATTCAGATTTTTATCTTTAATAAAGAAATTATAACACTGCCTGTCCAATGTAACTCACTGATGCCAAGGATGTCTATGTTTGCTCTCATAATTTCTCTTTTTTTCAATTTTGAGTTTCCCAAGGGATATGCCTCTAACATTCATGTTCCAATTTTATATAGCTTTATATATATAACTGATGTATACAGAATAGGTGACCTTATTTGTCATGGGAACTATCAATTGTTGGGCTTCCTGAAAACTTTCCTCTAACATCATAAAAACCCTGATTACTAAAAGGTAGCCTTTGCTCTTCTTCAGTAGCTTGCAGGCTACAATCCAGCCTGAAGGGTCAGCTGTTGGTATCCATATCTGAGTCATGTTGCGTTATTGCCCTAAAGTGTTCTGGTCAGATTTTTTTACCCTTCCCATTTATCCGGCTTGAGACCAGCAAATGGTTGATGAATCAAACATCAACATCATTTATTTTTGAAGTAAATAAACTTCACAAAAAGTATCAAGAATTCGGCACCTTGCTAGTTCACTTACAAGTTTCAGGAAAATAAATTAACATAAAAATCCAATATCTAATTTCTCAAATAATATCTGGGACTCCTTTTGGTCTATTCATTCTAATGAAGAGCGTGGAGTGCTTTCAAGAATTTCCTCTGCTCCCTGCATGCTCGATTTTTGGCTTCTTCATTAGGTTGGAAGAGGTTATTATTAACTGGATCTGGGAGGTGTTTTACATTTTCTTGCGGAAAGATATGTTATCCAGAGTTTTAAATCTGTGGTGCACTTCTTTTTCAAAAGGCTGTCCCAGGATTCAATAGTTCCTGACAACTGTTTTCATGTCCAGTTTCCCGTTTTGGTGAGAAAGTTAAGAGGGTAGTTTGGAACCTGCTTCAAAATACCTACAGGAATTATCTGGACACTTTTCAATCAAGAGTTAGACCTAGGCAACACTGAAGAGTTAGACCTGAAATCACTTTGATCATATCGATACATGATGTTAGGCTAGGATGGAAACAGTATGTTCATTCTGATCCTATTAACCTTTCATTAGCATTCAACACCATCAATCATGGTAGTTTTCTGGATCATCTGTAAAGATTGGGAATTAGAGAAATTCTTCTGTAGTAGTTCTGCTTATTCCTTAATGGCTGGTTCCAGTTAGTGGTAGAACATTAAGAGATTTGTGCAATTAGAATGGTTGCTCTAATCTAGCATGCCATAGGTTTTGGTGAACCATTGTCTGACTTTTAACATTTACATGAAACCACTGAAAGAAGTCAACTATGAATACACTCAAGTTGTCCTAGTGAAATCTAGATGGGATGAAATATGCTAAAGTTGAACCCAAAGAGATGACGTTTCTGTTTCTCAAGGCCTAGTTAGCCTGAGAGTATCTTTGAAGACAGGGCACTAACTCTGAAGAAGTAGGTCTGAAAGTCTCCCTGGACTTACAGCTACTGCTGAATTAACAGTTGGACACACAGGCTTTGCCCAGTTTCAATAGATGCACCAATTATGGCCTTACATTGAGCAGGAGGATACAGATTGCAATAGTAACTCATCAATTCACCACTACCAAGTCTACTACAATGTGCTCTACACGGTGCTGCCTTTGAAGACCAAGCAGAAGCTTCAAGTGATGTAAAATGTAGTGCTTTGTGTTTTTATTATTTGGCATTCATCACCATGAGCATATTATGCTTGGCTTTCAACTGCAATTCCTAATGTTGGTTTTGAGCTATTAAGTTTTGTATGACTGAGTGCCCAGGACTGCTTCTTTTCAGCAGAACAACCCATCTCCCAATAAAATCATCCTAAGAAAAACTGTTTGTGGTCCCTTCCTTTCATGAGAGATGTTTATTATTAATACTGACTTTTTAAAATACAAACTGCAAGGAATTGACTGTAAATTCAGTAATATAGAAATGTAATACATACATGTGTTTCTCAGTTGTCCCAGTAACACTGATCTTCTAAATCTACAATCTTAAGCACACATAATAGGAAAGAAGCTCCATTGGCCACAGTGGAGTTTACTTCTAAGCACTTATACACACTGAGCATAATTCTTAGTCTGGTGATCATTCTATTTTTATCACTTTAATTTTATTAATAATTTAAAGAAATCATGTAAATCATTATAAAGGGTTTTATGGCGGAGGATGAAAACATGTTGCATTATTTTGAACATTTTGTCTGAAATCTCCCTGGCTGCCAACATTCAACAGTCTCAGCGTTATGCCTTTCGTCTTTTAGGCACTGCTGCTCAGACTCCTGTTATTATAACCTCAGTCCCAGATGTGGCGCCAAAGACTAGTGCACTCTATAAAAGTAACTGACAGCTCAGATGTGTAGCTTAGTGGAGGCCTGGAGAAGTTACACCAATGAGAAGCTGGCTTTTTCACAGAGCCACACATGTTTACAGTCTGCATTCTGCCGGTAGGAGGAACGGTCTAACTGAAAAGCCGTAATGGATTCATAACAGGAATTTAGGATTAATTTTTTTCAAAAATCGAACAATCCAATTTTTCTCTTTAGAGAGCTGCAGTACAACACCGTGAAATAGTCTTGTCAATTGAAATAAAATCTTATTTGAATAAAATCCTGAACCTGACTGATGCCATGGAAATTATGGAAATTATGAGAGAGATTTTTTAAAGACAAAAATGTCAAATCTCTTGTTCATATAATTTTTTGTTGAACATGAATTACCTTATGAAAAAGCCAATAATTGTCTATCAGAATAATATTTTGGACATATTGTTTCAATTGCAGCCTGTATATCACAGAAATATTTATATTATTCTGACAACTATCAAGATATTGATTACTTCTTGCCTGCCCATATACAAATTAAAAAACAGTCAGGGTTGCTCGGAAATTGGAAAATATTCCCACAGTATACCTTTATCAAGTTACAGCTAACTAATTCTGCACCATTATGTCCTGAACCTGGTACCTCCAGATACGTCACAATCCAATTTCTATCAAGTCTATATCGTCATGCTGGCTAAAATAATGATAGGTGGAAGTCTGGCCAGTGATTAGGAAACTGATTTATATTTGTAGCTACTGTGTGTTTGGGGCGAGGCATATGAACATTGCTTTCATGGAAATCTCCAATGAAAGACTATATGAAGGGTCATAAAATATGTGCCCAAGGATGCAGCACATGGTATCTCAACCAGTGGCTTGTTTATTGAAAGGTACTTCAATTTTGATCTCAGGTTTACCTGTGAATTGTTTTGACTCTGCCAATATTAATAGTAGGAATGCTGTTTGTTTGGTGTATTTCCCAAATATGACAGATGAATGACAGTATTATGGTTTTAAACATAAGGAAGAATCTATTCTTGTTGAGTTTGAAGAAAACAGTTCATTGATAAGCATCCAAGCAAGTGTAAGAAGTTCTTTGATGAACTAGTATAGAATGTATTTGCATGCATGTATGTATGAATGTATGAGAGAAAACTGCTTTGCTTTATAAACAGAAAAATCTCCCTTGCTTTAAATAAAAAACTATGGACTTTAGAAATAACAGAAGACCACTGGTCCAAATTTAACTGGGTAACTTTGGGCCAGTCACTCTCTCTCAGCCCAACTAACCTCACAGGGGTGTTATTGTGGGGAAAACAGGAAGATGAAGTATTTGGTAACAAATGAAGGATTCTCCAGCCCATTAACCACAATGATGCCAAAAGAGGCGAAAATTCCATTATCGTAATGAATAAGTCTGAAAGGTAGAGTTTATTGTGTTGTTCGTTGTGTGGCTTCACTCGCTAAGCACTTTTCTTTGGGGAAGAACTTCAGAGTCATGATTATTCTACTGCTAATTTTTTATATTTGATGGTTGGACAATAGGATAAATTATTATTTTATTCAACTGACTAATATAATCATTTTTATACACAGGGCAAGAGTGTCACCAGAGGCACATAGGATAGTGAAATGAGTCAAAAGGTGAAGTATCAAATTAAAAAAAACAAAAAACCCTAGCCCTAAGCAATACAGGCAGTGATTTCATCCCATTAAGAATGGTTAAAGCATCAGATTAGAAACAGATTGTCCTGCCTCAGGTACAAAGCCAGCTGTTTACCTTAGGCCAGTCACTCTCTCAATCCTACGAAGCCGGCAGTGGCAAATCACTTCTGAAATGCTGCCAAGAAAACTGCAGGGACTTCTGCTGGAAGTTGCAAAAAGTCAAGACTGACTCGAAGGCACCATCATCCCCCCCGCGCGTCAAAACCCAAAAAAAGTTTGATGGGAATAAGAATGCAAGGCATCGGAATGTCTTGGCGTGTCTTAACAGCGCTAAAAAAAAAGAATCTAATAAGTCGTTACTCGATCAGTGCCCGCCTGCTCTCCTTCAATCTGTCCTAGAAACTCTCAGCACTACCCTAATCTGAACGGTGCCCGCAGGTGGCTTTCTCCGCAATTACGGAAGACCTATCCTGCCTCAGCCCAAACCTGCCTTTTTAATCTGCGCCTCCTATTTCACAGCACGCTGTATTGTTGTCACCACTTGTTGCTGGGCGCTTCAGGGCACTTGGGAGGCGAGGAAGGCCGTAGCCGGCGCTCCCAGCCCAGCAGTCCCTTAGCCGACGCGTGTTAACTAGAGCGGCGGCGGCGGCAGGCAGGCGAAACTGCCGGCGATTAGCATTTCACAGGCAGTCGACTCCAGTCCGGGTTTTGGGGCTGAGGACTAGCGAGCCGTAGGGAAAGGCTAGCAAAAGACCCCGCTCGGTCCGTCCACCCAGCTCGCCCGCCCTTTCGCCAACATCTGGGAAGCGCCGCTGACCTGCAGAGGGGAGCTATCCCAGCAGGGTCCCTAAGTCCCCGCCGGACCAAAGCGCCCGATGGCTGCAGCGGCGCGCCCGGCCTTCCTGCCCAGCCCAGCGCATCCGCTGTAAGCGGCGGCGGCGGCTGCACCACCTCTGCCGCCTTGCCGCGAATGCCTCGGCTCTAGCGGCAATAGCTGCCGCCGCTCCCGCCCCCTCGCTCAGCCTTGCCCACCGCCCAGCCGAGCCCAGCCGAGCCCACTCCTCCTCGGTGCGGCGCGCTGAGCGGTGCTGGGCGCGGCCATGCAAGCGCGGCGTCTGGCCAAGCGCTCCAGTCTGGGGAACCGGCGCTTGAGCACGGCGGGGCCGCCCTCGGCCGCGCAGCCTTTCCCGGAATCGGGTGGCCGCGGCATAGCGAAGACCGAAAACTCCTGGAGGCCGCCTCGGCGCGAGGGCTCGGCGGTCGCCCTCGAGGAGGAGGACGAAGAGGAGGACGTGGTAGTGGACGTCGAGGAGGACGACGACGGCGACGAGGCGGAGGAGCTGGCCGGGTCGGGCAAGGGCCACGCGGCCGCCCGGGTAAGCCTGAAGGTGCGTCGCCGTCGCGAGGAAAGCGTCCCCGCCGTCAGAGACTCCGCCTGGCTCGGCTATGGGAGGCGGGTGAGGGACTCGGGGGCTGGGTGGGTCAGTGCGGCAGGTTAGTGGGTGTGGGGAGGGGCGGGGGGGGGGAAGCCTTCGCGATTGATGACAGCGGAGTCCTTCTTCGGGCAGCCGCTTGGAAGTTGAGGCAGGGCTAAGTCAGCCCCAAGTTGTAAGTCAGGGTTAGAAAGGGGATGAGAGAGTGCGAAGAGCAGGCGTCTGAGCATACCTAGAGTGTCTTTAGCGGAACATTAGGATCCCACCCCTCCTTTGTGACAGAAGGGCAGAGCTTCTTGATCCTGTCCTGGCGGTTGGGGGCGGTTGTATCCTCCGCTGCTTTTCATTCAACTAAAATGTCTAGGTCCGGAGAAGAGATTTCTGTGCGAGTCATGTTGTATAACAATAGGCTTCATATTCAGTATTTATCTTATTTTGAGAAGACATGATGTTCTGAAAGGCAGGTGCAGGGTGTTCCCATTTTTAATTTTATATTTCTAAAATGCATGGTCAGTCGAATTTAAACAAGGAAAGAGATGGCATGACATGCTGGTTTAACAGCCCTGCAGGGTTGGCATTCGCCTGTTTTGTTCCCCAACTCAGACAGTTAACTCGTGTAGTGCAAATAAAGATGGCTGTTGTTTACAGTATTTTAAAAATCAACCCTTTAACGAAGTCTGCTGTGCCTGATCAGATAATTTATCTCTGGATGATTGCTATGATTAGACCAAAGTGGGTATCCGGAATCAACAATTTTAATGGAAATACAAAAGCTGGCTGATGGAAGAGGGCAAGATTGGAATGACCGTTGGAGAGAATGATAAAAAATAGCCGGGATGTGGGCACACACAGCTTTGAAATACATGCAACTAGAGCATATGTTACAGAAACAATAGTAAAGCTTTAAAAGGCCAAGGGGAATGCCAAAAAGGGAAGAAGGTAAAAATGACATCAGCCGGTAGAACTGCTGTAGTGCAGGAAAACCAACTGTATATAAAACCTGCAGTTCTAATACATGCTTAGGAATAGTTGGTGTATTACAGCATCCAAAAGGTAACAGTAAGTTCAATAAATCTTACTCTCAAATAAATACAGGTTACATTTTGGGAAGATGCAAAGGAACCTAATATATTCTATGATATTAAAACAAAAGATATATTAGAAAAGCAAAAGCAATTAAAGCTTGGTTATTGTACTGAAAGTTGGTGTGTGAGTGTGTCCATCAGAGAAACAAATCTGCAATTTCTGCACTAAAGCTGTGATTTTCTACTGGATCTATACTCAAAATTTCCATGCAGCATTTTAAAATCTTCAACATAGTTACATATTTTATAATTTGAAATTTTAATAAGGATAAAGTGTATTTTGAACAAGCAAACATGGTTCTTGAATCAGCATCATGGACTAAATTTGGCCCCAAATAACTCTGACAGACAAAAGGTTATCTCTTGATCTTTTTGATCCAAAGTTCAGTTAAATTGAAGGTTTTGATTTTTGGCTTTTAAAACCATAAACATTCTAGATTTAAGTAGATAAATTTCCTATGTGCTTTGAATAACCTTGAGGTTCTGTTCAGCTAATGAACAAAAGTAGTATGCCTAGTTATATCAATAGTTTTCCAGAATGAGTTTTTATTCAGAAAGCATCTTTCTCTGCTAGTTAACATTAGTTAACATTTTGCTGTTTAGAAATATGCTTAAAGGGGAAAAAAGCTTTCAGTAGTAGCTGATCCTGCTGTATATATTTTTTAATTTACTTTTTTGTTTTCTTGCATTTTGTTGTGTAATTTTGAGACAAAATGTTCTTTACATGTTTTAGCTATTTGAATGTTATTGTAAAAGAAAAATGGGAATAGATAATATATGTTGCTGGCATTTCACTTTACATGTTTTTTTCTTGTATTATTTAACAAACATTAAAAAAAACCAGATAAGGTAGACGATTAATATATTAATCCTTCTCATATCCTTAAGTTATCATAAATTAGAAAATTCCATGTCAGTGAGTTTTGCAAAAACAGGTCAACTTAATTAATTAAAGGTAGAAAGATGGCCTATTGTTACAAGTATTGTAGATAGCTATATATAAAAATCCTAATGTGATTTTTTTCACTCAGAGGAATTTTTTTGATATATAATACATTTATATACTGCATTTAAGAAAATATGCCTTGTTTGTTTTTGGCCTCCATTCTGAGTAGTAAACTATGGGTCTTTGTTGTCTTTTCTCTAAGCTATGAGAAAGCTAATATTATAACCAATAATGATTTAGCGAAGTATGTTAAATTCAACTACTTTCTTAAAAGAGCAGTCTAAGGCTAAGCAAAGCCATGTTATTAAAACTGTAAAGGGACAATTTGAGAAAAAACACAACCTACATTTGGCTTTCCTCAGACCTTTCTCAAAGAATTATATTGGTAGTGAATATGGCATATTTTTATGCAGGTTGCTAAATACTTCCTGACACATAGTAGTTGCTTATGGAGCCAAAACTTTTTGCTGTCATCAGGAATAACCTTGACCAAAACAAGAAGTAGCAAAGTTTTTGTATACAAAAACATTTCTGTGCTAAATTATGTAGCATATAGAAAAGGGTCAGATATTCATGGTGCAAGAAAGGAAGTTGTTCAGCAAACTTACTATCCAGTGGAAATGCTGTTTTGTCCTAAAATGCTTACAGCAGAGTTTCCTCAATATATTTATATACAATCAAGACATTTTAAAAAATAAAGTGGGTATTCTGAGTAAACAAGCAGGCTACTTAGAGAAAGCTGAAGAAGGGATTTGTTAACAAAAATTTTTGTTGACGAACTTGGTGTATGTGTGTGTGTACATTTGAGTCAGTTTTTTACTTCTGGTGACTGAACTAGTTCAGATAGTATTTTCTGATCTTCTGAATTAAAACTAGTATTTTTTTTAATCTATTGAAAAGCAGAGGGGGGGGGGAGAATAGAAATATTTTATCTCCATGGTGTTTTCTAGAGGAATCCATGGAGAGATCAAAAAAGTTTGAATGGTAATCACAACTACATGACTGAAACTCCACCCCCTTTGTTTATGAATTAATACGTATACACAAAAGTGATAGGGCTTCAGCTGCACAATTACAACACTATCTTGACTTTTTACCCCTTCGTTACCTTTGCAGAAGTTCCTGGGGTTGATTTTGAAGTACAAAACCATGTTCTGTAGCTAAATTGTTTATTCAATGTGATGGTTAAAGAAAAGGAAATGTACAATAAATAGTATTGCTTCCTTAGTAGAAAAATATGCTGTTATGGAAATAAAAGCAAGTTCCTTTTATATATTTTGCCACTACTATGGGTAGTAGTGGCAAAGGATATATGAGTTCCTTGCAATGGTATATTACACTTAAATTATTTCTGTAAGTTTATTATTTTAAAAATAAATTGTTTATAGTAGTAACTTTTACCGCTATCTTACATTTAGGAACTAAATCTTAGTTATAAGTAACCAGAAAAGAAATACAGGTAGTTCTCGACTTATGACCACAATTGAGCTTATGACCCCAAAACTTCTATTGCTAAGAGAGATATTTGTTAAATGAATTTTGCCCCACTTTAATAACCTTTCTTGCCAGAGTTTTTAAGTGAATCACTGCAGTTGTTAAACTAGTAACATGATTGTTAAGTGAATCTGGCTTCCCTATTGACTATGCTTGCAACAAAAGGTGATCACATGACCCCAGGACACTGCAACCATCATAATATGAGTAAATTGCTAAGGATCTGAATTTTGTTCACATGACCATGAGGATGCTGCAACCATCATAAGTGGGAAAAACAACCATAAGTCACTTTTTTCAGTGCCACTGTAACACTGTAACAGTCACTAAGTGAACTCTTGTAAGTCTATATACCAAACTATACTGTTTGGTTGATGGTGGAATACCATTCATTTTTCATAATAGAAAAATGGGATCAATTATGGACTAGATTGGGTATATCACTGAAGATCAGTGTTGTTGAATGATTATTTTGGGTAGTAAATTGCTTTGAACGTCTTTGCAGAGAGAAGACAGTTTTACTTACAAATAAGTGTCCCTTGAGTTGAGCTTACCCCTTGGTTGATCATGTGGTCATTTCTATACGGTTCCCCTCCTGAAATATGGAAGGAATATATTGCCACTGCTTTTGTTTTTGATTTCCCAATCTAGACCATAATCTAGATATTTCCTATGATATCCCTGCCAAGCACTAACCAGGTGTGACTTTGGTTAGTTATTTTATGAAGCAGCCAAAGTTAGCTGAGGGCTGTAGCTAGTTTACAGGTACTTATTTGATATTTTCCCATAACTGTTAATTCTGAAAGTACATACAGTAATAGATATGTAGATGTCCTCCTTATTTTGTATGTATATATGTTGCACAAATACAATATAAAAAACAGTTTGTGTTGAACATTTACAGTGATTCTCCTAATTCATTATTTTAGGTACTACTTTTAGATACAACCCTTTTCAGATGCTTTGACCATATTTAATTAATATATTTAATATGGAATTATTAACAGTGTATGAATTAAATATAAATTTAGTTAAGTTGCCACAAATGTAGCAATACATAAAAACTCAGAGTACCACTTTTTCTAGCATGACGACCACATTGTGACTCTTTTCATGAATACTGTAGAGATTTCCTGGTGAGACGATTTTTTGATATAATTCTCTTGTTTCAAACTGCTTCATCCTCAGGCTGGCTTAAGAAATGAAAGAATATTAAGAAGTGGTTGATGTTGAAGAAACATTTTAAGAAATATGTACAGAAATTGATTTGTTTTAAAATAGTCTCAGCTGTTTATTTTTTAAATAAAATAACTGTATTTCTACAGTTCCCATTGGTATTAGTAAAGATTCACTGTGAAGTATATTCCACAATTACAGGAAGAGTTTACTGGTGCTAGTAAAAACATCTCGGGAAAATCTTGTGATATTTCACAATTAATATTTCTGAAAGATCCATTGTATGTTAAATCCTTACAAACAAATTTCATTCATGTTCATTCTTCAAAACTGTAATTTACCACCAGTCCTATTTCTTAAATTGACTTTGTAATGTTTTTGCATGGAAGTTTCATTGCCACCTATATTCAACTGAACTGTACCTTCTGAGCTGCATCCTCATTGACTGCTACCAATTGATCCTCTTTATTAGATAAAGACTTTGTTTTGTCTGAAATACTTTGCTCTCTATATAGTCTGTTAGCAACATAAGCCATTTCTTCCAATGGTGTAGCAATAAATAAGAAAATAAATCCAGCAGTTTGTGCTTTACTGAAGCTTTTCTTTGAACACTGTAGCTTTCTTTTGTGTGATTTCCCTTGTCCCAAATTATGGAATTCTGGCCAAAATTCTGAATTCTGAAACCTCAAATCTCAGTTTGTGTAGAGATGAAGGTGGAATATCAAAGATAGGCAGACAATAAATATGGTTTGACTATTCAAGCCTCAGCAAAAAATAGTTGTCAGCTAAAATTATTAGTTCTTAGTATGGGATGCGTAACAAAACAAATAAGTAGGGGCTAAGCATCATAGGTTACAGTAGAGCATACTTCTTTCATTACTATCATTTTGCACTGTAAGTGACTTGCAGAGTCAAAGACTTCATATTTGATGCTATATTGGATGGCAAGGAAAAGTAGAACAACTTCATTTTTTACCTAAGATATTCCATCTAGAAAATTGGTGTTCAATGTTTTGCTTTGCCTGGGCCACCCTGAGTGAAAAGGAATTGTCTTGGACCGCATTTTTATTTTTTTTACAATCTTGTAATCCCTTTTGATTGGGGTGGAGTTGAATGGAGCTGAGCGTTTACTGGCCAGATGCCCTTCCTGATGCCTACGTGGAGTTTGCAGCAGAGAAACATCTGTCAACCTTCCGAGTGGGAAGCGAGCTTCTTCATCTCTAGGCCACTGAACTGCTGTCTTGGGCCACATATAATATATATAATATAATTAATGTATATAAATCACATAATAATGTTAAAAGTTTATGTCTTGTGGAGCTGTATTATTGTCTAGAGTCTTATGCAACCCATGGGCCACAGGTTGGACATGCCTTATTTAAAACATTGACACTAAAGACAAAATATTTATTAAATTGAAGGCATTTCAGTTCTGTTCTTTCTCTACTTCTGAGTAGCTTATCAGTTATGAAGGTCATATAGGTGATGGCCATATTTAATCTAAGAAGACCAAAGCTAATGTGGACTTCTGTTCTAAACTTTTCAGGAAAGGGTAACTGAAAAAAAATGAAATAGTTATATTAAGCCTACTGAGATTTTGCATGCCAATTTTGTTTTGTATTTTTGTTTTTAGCACTCTGGAAAATAGTGGCACTATACTTCATGATGTTGAAATCTAGTGACTAGTAAAAGAAACATAGAAAGTAGGGCTGTTTTGAGATGAGCATCGTGATGATATTTGAGTTGCTCATCATTTAATGAGAGTTTTTCCCCATTTGTTTTATTAATTATCATATTGCATATACTGCTATTCCATCTTCAAATTACGTTTGCTGTTGTTACAGATGTACCCTCTCCCATAGAATAAGGAATCTTTTTATGCAGCACAACAGCAAAGTCAGTGAACTGTCCAGTAGTACCAAAAGATTACAGGCAGATTTTAAAAGCTTTATTTAAGCTTTTCACACATTCAGTCTTTTAGTCACACAAATCTTATGAATCAAGTAACCTATTTATCATTGACCAAGTAACAAAACAGGCATAGGAATTTCAGGAAAGCTTTCTATACGTACGTTTGATGGAATGAAAGATGGGACTTTCAACTTCTTTCTTCATTTCTCTTTTTATAGGCAGTGTTGGATTACTTCAGTGTTGTAGCTTGGGGTGTAATTGATTGTTGATTCTTCATTAATCTACAGAAATCATGTTTCTTTGTGGGGATCATTGGGATGTTCCTCGTTGTGCCCAAACCAAACAAACCCCCTCAGGAAATGTAAGAAGCATATCTTCGGAATGGGGCGGTATATAAATGTAAAAATAAATAAATAAATAAATGATCAGTTCAGGAATCCTCTATCCCTTCATAGCCTGGTACATATTGGCATATTTCTGAACATATTATGCTTAATTATATACAATCATATGTCACTTTCAGTGAGTATATTACTCTTTAATGTCTGGCCTTTAATTTACTTACTTCCTGAAACATTATTATTTCACTGGAAATTATTTTGTAAACTTGATAGAAAGTTCCCAAACTAGTAAAATTACTCAAAATGCGTTCAATCATACTATTCATTTTAACATATGGTAGGCATTTTGCCATAGTTTGCCAAAACTATGGCAAATTTGTTAGTTTTACTAAAACTAACAAATTTTAGTAACATGCATAAGCAAAAATTGTTGATTTTGTTCAGTTTTCTTCTGATTTTTTTTGTGTGGCATCAATCAACATGGCTCTCCTCCAGTGGTATATGGTAGAATGCTTGGGACTTACAGTCCAAAAGTGAGTGTTTTAAGAATTTTCAAAAGTACTTTAACTTGTGAATTCTGTCTCCTGTAATCTGTCTCCTGTAGTGTTTAATGATCTGTGTGTTGAGGTTAGTTACTTCTTGAAGGACAATGGCTGTATTTAATATCTAGAGCAGGCTTGAAGCCACAGAGTGGGTGGACCCAAATCACAAGTTTGGGGATGGCAAGATTTGAAGATGGGATTGAGAAATTTTCTTTAATGTTTAACTGTGGCGTGCCTAATTCAGTACTAACATTTCAATTTGTTCTCCTTCTCAAAGCAATTAGAAACTATGCTTCCAGTTTACAGCACTCCTGCTCCAATGTGTCTCTGAGGGCTGTGTGCAATTCAGGTCTCAGAACATTTCTGTCTCTTGTAGTGAATTGAACCAGGAAGGCAAAGACACATAAATTGCAAAGGCTGAGAATATTCAATGTTGAACCATTTCTTGCAATCATGATACTAGGTTTTCAATCATGATACTAGAGCTAATAGTAGAACTTTAAGACATGTGGACTTCAAGTTCCAGAATTTCCCAGCCAGTAGGAGTTGAAATCCATAGAACATAAAATTGCCAAGTTTGAAAAAACACTGATCTGGACTATTTTAACCCAAATCAAGCTGACTTGTTTTTTTGCCATCTAATATCTCTTGACTGTAATCCTCTTAATATGAATAAGAAATTGAGTGCACTATCCCAGCGTGTAGCAAAATATGTGCATCTGCATTATAAAAATGGCAGCATAATCCTAAGTGACATTGATGCTTAAGAAGGATAGTATCCCGCAGTCCACAAATCTTGGCCCAGATCCAAAATATGTACAAATCTGGCTTTAAAAGAGCATCATATTTCCATTCAATAATAAATAAAACCTGTTGGAAGTCAGGCTGTACTCATGGTGATTTCATGGCAGAACTGTGTAGGTTTTTTTGACAACAATAATAGAAGTTGTTTATGATTGCGTTATTTCAGGCAACTTTTCTAAAAAGGTAGGAAAAGGTAGGAAAAAGGTAGGATGGAAGGGATAAATAACAACTGGGCTACATTGTGTTGAATTAATTCATGAAAAATTATTTGTGCCAATTGAATGAATTCAAGTCACCCAAGACAGGATAGGTAATATGCGTTAAAAGGAAACCATGAAAGGAGAAGTTGCTGCTATATTCCATCACCGTCGACTTGATGCATCTGCCTTAAATTATTGCAATACATTAACAATATAGATTTTATTTATTAAATTTATTGGCCACCCATCTTACCAGATGGTAACTCTGGGCAGCTTACAACATTAAAAGGATAAAATTATGTAAAACCTATACACAATACAAACAAAATGCAATAAAAATATAAATACTCAACTTGTAACTTTGAACAGTCAGTCACTAAATGAATGGCTGTAAGTTATAGTATTACATAGATAAGCTTTCAGATCTGGAAAAAACCCAGATAATATTGATATTCGAAGCAGAATTTCCAAAAACATGGTTTTGAAAACATTTATTAAGCGATTTAAATAATTCAAAAGCATACTTTAATGTTCACTTATTTTCAAATATGGTAAGCATATGAAATAAATTTGCTTTGGGAAAAAGTGTTCATGGTTCCTATTTCCCATAAGGAAATAATACTGAATCTGTGAATTTATGTACATACATACATGCATACATACATACATACACACACACACACACACACACTTATTGGTACGTTTCTAAAAGATATACACAGCTGTAATAAATTACATATCCTAATTTTGTAAGTAGAGTAACATGTCCCGTTTCTCTTCCCCCTCCCCCCCCAAAAAATTTGCAGTAGCATTTATTTGCTTTATGTGGCCACCCATCTCACATATGTGACTGTGGGCGGGTTACAGTACAGTAAATGAAACAAATAAAATACATAATATAATATAAAATAAAAACACAGAACAGCCGAGCATCACAAAATAATCATCAACAAAGTCAATCATATATCCAGTGCCCCAGGTCAGCAAGGTCAGGGCTAACCCAATTTGCTCACTCTTAAAATAAATTGTGAGAAATCTGATAATATATGTATTTTATTTTTCAGGTAACCAGCATAAAGCGTGAAATGACCTTTGCAGCATTTCAAAAGGAAGACCTAAAAAGTGGTCTAAATCAAAAACTCTCAGATCAGCAATTTTTTGTGTTGGCTATGAAGGAAGAAGATTCAAAAACAGCAGACACCAAAAAATTTGGCAGAATTCACGATCATGAAAAAGAAAATACTCGTTCTATCTGTCTTCTTGAACAGAAGCGAAAAGTTGTATCTTCAAACATTGATGTGCCTCCTACAAGGTACAGAAATTTAAAAAGTAGAAAAGAAAAGAAAATTGATAAAATTCTGAGTTTGTGTTGTTCTTTCTGTTGTTTCCGTGTTTCAAATAACTCAGCTACAGGTCGTTCTCGATTTATTAACACAACTGAGCCCAAAATTTCCATTGCTGAGCAAGGCAGCTGTTAAGTGAGTCGTGCCCTGTTTTACAACCTTTTTGCCATGGTTGTTAAGTGAATTGTTACAATTGCTTAATAAATCAGGCAGTCATTAAGTGAATCTTTTTCACCCATTGATGTTGCTTGTCAGAAGGTAGGAAGGTTGCAAATGACAGTCCCAGGACCCTGGGATGCTGCAACCATTGTAAATACATGCCAGTTGCTAAAACATAAATTATATGTTGGTTGCTACTGCAGACATTCTGTGTATTGTTCTCCAATGGAGGCACTTTCTGTAGTATCTGTTTGAGACTGCAGACTCATTTCTGAGAATTTGTATTGGTTGTCACCTATGTAGTTGGTGTAAAAGCAAACACATTGGCATTTTTGGAACTGATATTCTCACTCACTCATCTACTCACTGCTAAAAAGATGTGAGTGATTTGAAGTCTTGATATTTCACCATTAACCACTTAAAGATGTGAAATCTCTTAGTGATTTCTAATGACTTGTCACCGAAAGGGGTCATGTTGCTCATCAAGCATAATGCCCCACTCAGAGCAAAAAAAAAATACTTTTTTTGTCTTTTAATTAAATTTGCTAATTAGAAAGATGCTACCAGACTCCTCTTGATTTTTTTCTAAATGAAATGAAGAAATTTTAGATGTTAAAAGGTTCAAATGTTCACATGTGTGTCTGTAAAATATGCGAGTGTGTATAAAAAAGATGTATGCACGCATATAAAAGAGATGCAAAATCTTAAAACTAGAGTAATAAAGGCCGTTGTTTTTTTTTAATATAGGTTTTGTACCTGAATTGCAGTGATGCAAAGAAATTTTTAGAGGTCTTAAGTACCCAATACAGTAGATGACTTGGAAGCTATTTAGGGGTTTGTGTGAATTTGTCTGATTTGAGGTAGGACAAATGTGTTTTATTTGTTTTCAAGGTTTATGGGCTACTTCAGTTAGCTGACTCTGAGTAGTATGAAATTCCTCCATATGTAACTGGGATTAAAATGTTACAAATTGAATTTAAAAGCACTTTTTTGTATTATAACACCAGTAGACATATACAGAATAATAAAATAAATTCCTCCTTAGGAAGGGATCATGATAGTGAGGCAGTCTACATGCCTTGATGAAAAGCCAGTGAAGGATTCCTTGAGCTTGGTTGTTTTCTTGCAGACGTTTCATTACCCAAACTAGATAATATCATCAGCATGTAGTTTGGTTAATGAACCAAACTTAGTTCAGAGAGCAGTAAGGACCCCTCATTTGAACCTTGAACTAAAAAATAGTCTCCTTTTTTGATAAAGTAGCCAAATTTCCATATTTCCTGAAGGTCAGGTAGGATGAGGACATTTCAATGTCAGGGCCAATACTGTTCTATAGGAAGGGGCAGCAACTAGAAGACATAATTCCTTGACAGTTGGCATCTTGATCAAAGGGGCACGTAAGAAGCCTTCCCTGCTATTGAGTGGGCAGATGTGACGGCAGTCGTGTAAGAAAGCCTGGTCTGAACAATGCACTGCTTTAAAAAGTGACAACAGCACCTTGATTTCTATCCCAAAGCCAAGTTAACCGATGAAGTATAAGTGTTATGTGGGTATCACGAGATACACCCATAACCATTTGAGTCACTCTGTGCTGGGCCAGTTGTGGCTTATCAATGTTCTTCAATGGCAGCTATATATGAAACGCATTGCAATAATTCAGTCAAAGAGTGACTAAGGTATGAATGACAGTGAATAACATTTGCTGTCCAGGAAAATATTAGATCTCATACAAGGCAGATCTGTGCCACAACTCTCTTGACCAGAATTCCCAAGTACTCCTTGAGCAGAAGCTGTGACTGCAAGTGGACCGTCAACTTGTGAAGCATTCTGTTTGGGGCAGTGCAACTTCATACATGGCTAACAAGAATCCTACTGGAATTAATAGGTCTTCAAACTGGAAATCCTTACTATTTCAGTCCTTGAGATAGACAGATGACATCTCATTCAGAAGCATCTGTACTGTTCCTATCTTGCTTCTTCAAAGTCCAACTTAAGAATATCACAGGGAAAAACTGTCCTATGTTGATTACTAAATAGGAGGTTTATATCAGATCCACTAGATGGCACTAGAGAGTGTTTACAACTTTAATATACAAAAGCTATTATTTCATAAAAAGAGAAACAAAATGCATGTTTTATCATATACAATCTACTTAGTTGAATTTATTCAGTTTCATACACTGAGTTTCAAAATAATTACCAAAATAGATAATATTCTTCCAGACCTGTAACATTTTTTCCATGAATAAGATGGATGTTTTATAACAACTGAAGTCCTCAGTTTTTTCAAGTGCCCTGAATAATGCAAACATTTTCAAAACATGCATATATATAAATTGTCTGTTTACTTCTAGAAGAGTGAAGTTGTTTTTGACAGCAATAAAGAGAATTGTATATAAATGTCCTTTTAACTTTTCACTCTTTTTTCTGCTAGTCAAGCAAAGACATTCAGTGTTCTGGAAGTAATTTGTGATTTGTGGAGATAGTGATAGAGGATCTGAAAATATTTACAACATTTAAAATTCTCCTTAATTATTTGTCATTTTAAAAAAATCATGGGCAGAAGTGTTATTGGTGCTAGAAGCTTCATGTTGTAACAAGCATAGTCTTGTCAAAGTTGTCAAAAGTGTTGTGGGTTCTGCATCTTTGGAGGGTTTTAAAAAAAGACTGGACAGTCATCTGTCAGAAATGGTATAGGGTCTCCTGCTCGAGCAGGGGATTGGACTAGAAGGCCTTCAAGGTCCCCTCCAACTCATTATTCTATGTTCTAAAGATAGCTGCCTCTGGCTAGATGCTGCCTGAGTTTGTTGTAACCAGGCTGGGGAAGACAGGTGAAAAGTCCTCACCACAGCTATTGAAAAGGGAGACTTTTTAAATCAGGAGTGCCTATGGCTACAGTGCAACCCTCTAATCCAGCAGTCCATTTTGGCATCAGGGACTGGTTTTATGGAAGACATTTTTTTCATGGACTGGGGTGTGTGTGTGGGATAGTTTCAGTTTTACTTGCTCACCTCCTGTTGGGTGACCTAACAGACCACAGACTGATACTGATCTGTGTCCCAGAGTTTGGAGATACCTGCTTTAATGAATTGGAAAGTTGGAACAATGCCACCAGAAGAGATCAAACTTTTCCTTTTTGTCCATTTTTGTCATTTGAAGGAAGACATTGGAGTAAATTATCAACCCTTCCATTTCTAACCATAAACCCTTTAGTTTTCCAAAAGACCCCCACGTTATGCCCTTAAAATTCATTTGCAAAAGATGCTCAAAATTTTAGAGTTCAATTTGAGCCAGGGAAGATGAATTACGTCTGGGAATGGTGTTTTTCCCATTCCTATTCCCGCAAATTTTAAGGAAAAGAAATGACAATGCAAAAATCAAGCCATTTTGTTGCCAAATTTTGCAGGTTAGTCTGGATTTTAACAGACCCATATAGCCAGAAGATTGCTTATTCCCATTGTAAATAGATTATGAGTTCTTTATCAGGATAGAAGTCGTGACCTCATTGTTCAAGATGCCCTACTGAAGTCTTGCTGTTGTTTTTTATATATAAATTTATGTCTGTAATACTTTTTTACATTTAGGATAAGCTGTGTAATCAAAACCAGAGATTTATTTAAGGCATATTCAAGAAGTTCACATTGTAGAGAGAACCAACAATAGTAACCCTTGGAAAGGAAAAATGGTTGTACAGTTAAGTTTTGCTATTGCCATTCCTAGCCTTATTCTCTAGAACCTGTTTTATTGTGCAAGATTAGCTAGCTATGCAACAGCAAAACATCTGAAATATCTGAGCACCGATTCTGTTTTACCTAAGTTTAAAGAATCCTTCAGATCATGCTTCGTTACTGGTGATCAAATAGATGTGTCCATGTGGTCTCATACTGGGGCAGAATAAATAAATGGTTCTAAATGAATGCATGAAGTTAATGTTGAAATTGTAATACTAAAATGGTTTTCCACTTCTTTCTTCCAGGATTTTTTTAAAAAACTATACAGTCTAAATCAACAGTAGGATTTCTTAGTGGTTTTCATTCAAGTTCTAAACAGATTTAACTCTGGTTAGTTATTTCAAGATCAGCCAAGGCTATATTAAATATAGATCACAATTTCTTCCTGAATTCTGTTACTTGCTTACATCAGCATTTGGCTTTTTAAAGAACACTGAATGAAATAATAATAATTCAGCAGGAGTTTTTGAATGTAGAAGCTGCCAGAATAAAGTTTGAGTGTATAATTTCTCTTACTGAATGCTCAAGTTCCATCTGAGCAACTTCTGCTTGTTTAGTAGTTTTGTCACATAGCAACATTGAATGAGAGTTTGAAAGTCTCCAGCAACTAATATGTGTAAAAGAAAAGGAGAAGTGACAGTGCAAAGAATCCAGCTTGAGTGTACTTTGAGCTAATTCAGTTCATTTTGGATGTGCGGAATATAAATCACCAATAGAGTAAATTAGGAAAGAAATTAATTTATCCAGATACATTGGTTTAAATGACCTATGTTAACCGTGCATCAAAAGAAAACTACAGATTAGTAAATATAGTATGTTTCATATATTATCTCAGAATCGTAATGCTATTAAGAGGCACAGCTCCATTATTCTGTTCAAAGAAGGGGAAAAGGGAAGAATGTAGTGGTTTTTCTAATTACTATTAATATGGTTTCTATCCTGATAAAATACACTAAAATATTTCTTCAAATGGAATGGCATGGTACTTAATTAAACACAGTCAATGGCATCTATATGAGCAAATGTTGCATATTTTACTGGTGGTGTTTCAGAATGGTCTCTGAATAACAGTAATCAGGTTTGAAAAGGCAGGTGCTAATAAGGATGCCTGCCAAAAAGCATAATGCTACTTGCTAGATTAAAAACGGTGACACCTGCTAGCCAGTGTCTATCATACTATGGCTGCATTCACATTACATTATGCTGTGACTCGTTTTAATCATGTTTGTTGAACTAACCCTTGTGGTTATTATGTAAACTCTGCATGTAGAAGACAGAACCCCTGTTCAGTTTATTTTTCAAATAATTGGCTCCAATTCTCTATCCAATGTAATCAATAATTTAGATATGAATTGTGACTAGACTTATCTCATTTACTTAGACAGATTTAGTAACCTTCCTTTGCAAACACTAATTATTGATATGGAAATAAGAACAACCACCTGTGAAGAAATTCAAACTACTGTATTTGGTGTCTGTTTATACCTCTAAATTTTGGGGGAGGGAGGAGACAAAAAGAACACTGACAAGTGTTTTGTTAAATACCTTCTGGAAGGGCTCATTCCAGTATCTAAGCCTCAGGCTTAGAGATGGCTGTCCTATATCAGGACAGAAATTCCCTCCTTTAAGATTATTGTTCCATTTCCAATTTTAGAAGTGTTTATATTAAATATTATCAAAATCCTAAGCATATTAAGCTGAAAGTTGCATTAAAATTTAAAACACTTTTAAAACAATAAAACAAGCATCAAATATTTTCTTAGTATGCAGGCTTATAATTACTTCCCATGGAAAAAAATAGATAATATTCTGCATTCCATTTCCTCTCTTTAATGATTGCTCTATGTATAAATTCTAGAATAGAATTTAAATATCTTTAAAATTATTGAAAATTAAATATTCACATTTTTATAAATACCACTGAAGTATGCTAAGTACACAGCCTATAGCCCTAAGGAGTACTATGCCCCAGAGCACCTCCAATAGTTTCTGGAATTGTAATTTTCAGTGCTTAGGAAGAATCGTTTTGATTGATTAATTTCAGTGTTCTGTTAACTCATTGTATATAAGTGAATACTTGCATTAATGTCTCTTTTTCTAAAGGCAAGGACAAATAAGTATTATAAAGACTTTTGCAGACTCAACTATGCCGGTGGAAGATATTATATGTTCGTGAGATGTTATTTTCATTAGCCAAATTTAAGATATATAAAGCAATGATTTATAGCTTTGTACTACATAGTAACATTTTAAGGGGGCAGTTTTGTGCATGAGGAGAACTGGACAGCCTCACATGGCAACCGTGTCTAAATGTGATGTCTGAATGAAGATCTTGCCAAGATTTTCATATCTGTCTTCAGTGTTCCCTAGTCTAAGATCACAACTATAAAGTGTAAAATCTAGGCATAGTGACAAGCTTTCCTTTAAAAATGGCTCTTTTTACTTTTATGGTGTTCCTATTACAATGCTTTGATGTATTTGTTAAAAACAATTAAGATAATGTGGCTTCTTGCATGTAGTCATTGTGGGAGTAAGTTTGGAAAGATAAATGTTCTTATTTATATTTATATTGCCAACAATACTGTGATCACACCACCAAGCAGTGTAACATGTTGAGGGGATAATATTGCCAAGTTGTTTTATTTGGACAAATGCACTCCATAGACATAGTAGCATAAAAAGATATGTTATACTTCATTTTCAAGCATAAGGCTTGAAGAAATGGTGTCAGATTTCAGGAAAGGATTCAAGAGCAACCAGCAGCAACAGTAAAATTATTTCTCTCGTGTCATTCATTATATGCACAAATATCCTTTGTAGAGTGTCAGACACCTGGGCTTCTGAAACCAGAAAGGGGGGAAATGTCATTTTGTGTATGTTTAATATGTGTGTATCATGACAGTGTACAAATGCACCAATATCAGCCTGTAGAGAAGCTTACTGGCTGCCCAACCCTTGTCTCTTTCACACTCCACTACTTCCATCCACATTGTTGCTAATACAGTTTGTGAAGTATGTTTCCTTCTGACTGATAGACTGGACCCATTTAGTCAAGTCACTTGAAGAATTTTCAAGTTTTAAATTACAATTCTCTTCATCCTTGCCCATTAACAGGCTGGGTGGGGTAGAGAAATGTTGGATGCCGATTATCTTTGGATTTTTCTCATTCGTGATTTCCTTTTATGGAACAAGGAAGGAGTCTGTGCCTATGAGAGAAAATTAAACAGTGGCATCAGGAAAGTAAATAATACAGAAAGTAAATACTATCTGTTCTTCAGAAAGTAAGTGGGGAAAGGAGAGGAATATTGACATACCTCTTACCAAGGATTCTATAATGTTGTGCTTCTGGTTTGTGTGTCCATATGCCTATATTCAAGAAAGAGAACATATGAGTGAGGCTTTTTTCTATTTATGAGTAAAAACTTTCTTTCTTTCTTTCTTTCTTTCTTTCTTTCTTTCTTTCTTTCTTTCTTTCTTTCTTTCTTTCTTTC
>JANHFL010002013.1:95694-110714 GCA_032468155.1 Oxyrhabdium leporinum | reverse complement strand
CCCTCCCCTTCTTTTCCTTTCTTTCATCAAGAATTGAATTATAAATCTTTTTATTCTAGTCAGCCACTTTCAAAATTATAATAAATGAGATGAAGATTTAACCCAATTCTTCCATTCAGCTCTCCCATGGACACAACAATAACTCCTCCAAAATTCTTATTAGCTCGAAGTGGGAAGTTTCTATTAATTGCTCTCTCTGCAAGAAGTAACACTAATTCTGAATTTTGACTGGCATTTAAAATGGAGCACAGATTCCTAAGTATCACATACAGATTTAGTTACATATTTTTAGTGCTGCACATCTTTAAAATGCATGCATGGTGATGATGTTGGCAACTTATAAAATAGCAGCAATACTGTACAGAGACTGCCTTCCTTGGCTTGAATGGCTTCCAAGCCCAAAATGTACAGTATAGTAATTTCTTGAATTCCACATGATCTTTATTCTAGTAATGCTTATTTAGATGTTTCTAGATTAAAGGACTTGCAAGAATTTTGCATTTTCATGATGTCGATGTTAATAAAATTATTACAGGAAGTCAAACAAGATTGAAATTGTTGGGCAGCATTGAGCTTCAGAGTTTTGTAACAGTACTCTAGAAAACAGTTTTCCAAATGTATTCCTGATTTCCAGCAAATGTGCGTGCAATCTACAAAGGCAAGATAGTCTGCACAGCCGGCTACAAGTAATTGACTTACTCAGGGACTTATTGAGTTCCTGCTCATCACAGTTGCCTCTGTGGTCTTGAAGCCCAAAACTGCCCAACAGATACCAGCTACAAATGCCTATACCAGTGTGAGTTTGAAATCCTTAACTGAGAAGCACTTGACTTTAGTGAAGTGTACAATATATGTTCTAGAAGATTCAGCAGATAACAATGGCTGGACTGATCTGGATTAATCTTGAAAGATAACAAGGGTTGGGCTTGGTTAACTTTGAAATGAAAGAAATACCAGGACCGCGGATTAAGCTGGGAAGTTGAAATACACCTCAGAATAAGTAATCATTTCTAAACTGTATTGTTGCCAAGAAAATTCCATGGACAAGTCAGGAAGCCTCCAGGAGTTGGGTCTGAAGGAGACCTTTCCTTTGTCCATGTTGTGTAAAAGCTCCATATTTGTATTTTGGTTCCCTTCTCCCTCCTTCCCTATCCAAAGACTTACGTAATCTCAGTTTTCTTCAGATACAAAAAATACATTATTGTTGATGTTGACTTAAAAAAGAAAGACGGGGAGAGTAGAGTAGAACAGATAGGAGGCAAATATATTTCCTGCTGCAGCAGCTCTGTATGTAATCTGCTTCCTCAGTCCCCCAGCGTGTAATGAAATAATGAAATATCTTACGAGGGGAAAAAACTGTTTTGAAAAAGAAAAGTAGCTATGGCTGGAGAATGAGCTCTACGCATGTTGGGCTTCAGAGAAGCATTATGTCATTCTCATTTGCACTATTATGGGATGATCTCATGGAGGAGGGGTTGCTGCAATTTACAGCTCTGCTATTTCAGCCCATGTGATGATCAGCGTTCATTGTGCTCACCAGCAGAACAGAATGAAAGGGGAAAAGAAGAAGAAATGGCATTGTAAATTATTGAAAATCCCGAGAGATTTTAAAGAACAAATGCTAGAATGGACAGATTGACAGTAATAGGACCGCAAATCAGTTGTTCCTTTTTCTGTTTCTCCAGATAGAGGGATTTTATCTCAGAGAAGAAGAAATCACTCAGGCTGATTTTTATTTATTTATTTATTTGCAGTCTTTATCAACTTTTCCCTTGCCACCTCTCCCTATTATTCTATGATACCCACTTAAAGACTCCTTAATTTTTTTTAAAGAGGAAAAGCATATATATTAAACCTAGTGTATTACTTGAAAACTATTGCCATTAACCAGTGCATCTGTGCCATGGTGCATATTGTAACTGATCATTCTCAAATTGCTTACTGTTAAGTTGCTGTTAGAGTACAAATCTGTGAAAAACAATTCGTACTTTAAAAAAAAAACTTCCACAAGAATTGAAAAATGGAAGTCGGAACAGAACTCGGACGACAAAAATGAAGATTGCTGAGAATTAGAAGTAAAAACTGGAAAACCTGTATCTTTAAGCAAGTGTTTACAGAATGAGAATCGAAACCAATCAAATAGGTCATCCATATCATAAATTGGGGACAAATCAACTTTTTCCAGCCGGTAATTCAGCTTCCTCCACCTCTACCACCACCTCCTCCCCCTACCACCTCCTCCTCCTCCTCCTCGGGAGCTTATATTAAAATAACACTTATGGGGAAGAAATGTTAGCTTTTCTTCCTTTTACTTAAATTGTACAGTTAAATGTAGCTTTACAGGATTTTTGTTTCAAAACCTCTGCATTTCCACATCCATTTAACAGATTTTTAAAAGGACTTTAGCAGATCCATATTACCTCTGCTATTCCCACAGAATCCCTATACTTCTCTCAGAGGCAGTCCCATGCATGAGTCTTTGTGTAAAGAAAAGTGATAAGGCTATCAGTTGCAATGCCACGTGGTTGAATTATAAACATGAATTTTACTATATTCATTAATGTGAAAACCAGCATAGCAGTGCTAAAAACAAAGGTGGCACCATAGATAGCGTACCTTAAATGAGGCACAGTTTTTGCCTTAATTTCTTCAGCAATTCATATAAAATGTGTTTTTATAAAAAACTAAAATAAAATCTATGACATTGCAACGCTTTATCAAAGAACAGAAAACACAACCAAATGTATAACCTTTTGCCTCTCCTGTCCACTGCTAAGTTTCAGGAACTGGTTATTCCTCTGTATGGCTATAAACTGTAAAATACAACCACTGTAATCCACATAATTCACAATTCTGCTGCCCACAATAGTAGAAATTGTTGCCAAATATATGTCACAGTTTGAGACAGAGAATCTTTGGAGGCATTGCTAAGCTGCCTTGTTTGGACTGCCATGACTACCTGGTAGACTTACCTGCCTTAATCTTTATCTAGACAGTTTTGAAGCACATGTTGAAGTCAGTACAGTGAACAAATACTATCCATTGAACAGATACTGGGCCAACTTGTTCTTTTGCTTGAAGCTTTTAAAGAGCAGCTAGACACCCCATGCCCCATTTCAGAGATATTTCTTTATCTAAACACAGAAATAGAATGACCAATGGTGGGCAAAAAATAGTGGGTGCAGAAGTGACTTGAGTTCCTCCTAGCTTCTTCATTGAGTTTCCTTGTGAGAATCTGACAGGAAACATTGGAAATTCCCTTCGCTTCCTTTCCTTTCCCTTCCCCAGGAAGTAGGTAAGCGGCTGCCGCTGGATGGGGGAAGGAGTGAGAGATTGCAAGAGTGGAGGGGAAATTGTCCCAGAACACTGAAAATTAAGATCTTGTAACCACAGCAGTGTAGAGGTAGCCAGTAACACTGAAGCAGCCATAACCTTTCCAAATTTCATTCCCTTGGGAGTTGTGGTTGCAGATTTTGGACACATTCTGTAAGTTAGTCCATTTGAGGTAGCTTAGTTCAAAAATGTTGCCCTATGATGCATTGTTTCATCCAGTTAAAGGTCATGATAATGAGAATTTTAGTACATTCCTCAATTTACAACAGTTTGCTTAGGACTGTTCAGAGTTACAGCAGCACTGAAAAACATGACTTATGACCATTTTTCACACGTATGACCATTGCAGCATCCCCATGGTCATGAGATCAAAAATCAGATGCTTGCAACTGACTCATATTTATGATGATTGCACAGTCCTAGAGTAATATTATCACCTTTTGCAAACTTCTGACCAGCAAAAACAATGAGGAAGTCAAATTCACTTAACAACCGTGTTACTAATTTAACAACTGCAGTGATTCACTTAACAAATGTGGCAAGAAAGGCCGTAAAATGAGGCAAAACTCACTTAACACATTTCCCTCAGCAACAGAAAGTTTGGGCTCAGTTGTGGTTGTAAGTTGAGGACTGCCTGTAATATATAGATTAGAATTTGGAATATTAATTGCACATTGCTTCCTAACCCCTTTTTCATTTGTTCCTGCTTTCTAATCATTTTGTTTCAGAAAATCTTCAGAAGAAGTGGATATGGATAAAGTCACGGCAGCTATGGTTCTAACTACTTTATCCACCAGCCCTTTGGTTCGCAGCCCCCCAATCCGTCCTAATGGTGAGCATGTTTTCAGAAAAGATTGTGAAACAAACGTTTCTTTTTCCCTTCTGCCTGCCAGTAGGAAGACCAACCACCAGTCATTCTCCCTAATGTGGGATGGGGTGGAGTTAGTGATTGTAAGCAGATGTTTACATTAGAGTAGGGGTGTCAAACTCAAGGCCCGCAGGCTGAATCTGGCCTGCGGGATGCTTAAATCTGGCCCATGGGCCCAGCCTGGAAATAGCAAAGGACTGGCCTGCGGTGCCTCTGGCAGCCAGAATGGGGTGCGGGGGCTCCGTGTGGCTCCCTGCACCCCATTTTCAGCCTGGACTGCCTCCTGCAGCACTCTGCTGGCCAAAACGGGGTGTGGGGGACCACATGTGCCCCCCCCGTGGCCCCATATTGTCCAGCAAAGTACTGCAGGAGACATCTGTCCCATCTTTCCTCCCCCAGCCGGCCCACGGAGGAGAACTACAATGCTAGTTTGGCCCTCCAAGAAATCCAGTCTGATACCCCTGCACTAGAGGATTTATCCATTTGTTTAATTGTCCAACTAACAGAATGAAGGGTTTCATAATGTGAAGCAGAAGTCAGTGCCTTCCTGTAACAGTTCTTCTACTCAGCACAACCCCTTCATGCTAATAACTTTTCAGTTATTAGGTGATTTCTGCCCGTAGGTCTAGTGCATTACTTCATATGATAGAGCATGTTTTGAGATGTAGACTGGCTGACAGATTGCAGGCACTGATTGAATAAGAGACAACAAACACAAATGCTCATTAATTGGTTCTGCAAGACAGTGACAGTGCTGGCAAGGAGTGACCAAGAAGTCTAGCTCTGACCTTCATAGCTGCCAGTGGCCAAGAGGAGTGAGGGGCTACCATTAACCCACACATAAAAACTGCGGTCACTACTTAGCATCTAGTGTTGCCAAAGCTACAATTGAATAGGCAAAATGGTGTGTGTGTTTTTTTTCCTCCCCTAAAGTAATAAAAAGTATAAAAGTTATAGCCGTGTGAAACTCCTCATCAAGCAAAAGTGAACCTGTAATGCTATCAATAGAGACATGCATAGCAACACACGCCTGATATAACTTGGTTGCTTTCTGGTTTAAATTGACATTTTGTGCTATTTAGAACTGATGTTTACTTTCAAAAGAACGCTAAACCCATGTTTGGAAGACATGTCAGAAGATCTGCTCTTTGTAAGCAGCCTGCACAAGACCCAAGGAGTGTTTTACAAAAGACCATCAGGCATTGTATGAACAGATACTTCTATGGAAGCTGTACATTGATCTTTTTACAGCCAAAGCCAAAAGGGCAGTTTCCAGCAACTGGGAGGAAGGGAGGAAGTAAGGATCGTAGCATTTACAAATAGATGCCTGAACAGAATTAAGTGTCTAGAATGAATGAAGCTTTAGTCTTAATGCAGAAAATTTAAGAGATATTCCTGAATGGGCTGCCGTAGGTGCATCGTTTGGGATAAGATTTCAGTTGGATTCAGCCAGATGCTTTTTGTGAAATTGTATTTCAGAAACCCACAATAGCAGCAATTTTCCTCCCATAACAGTTATGTTACTGAGAACTCATGATATGGTACTTCCCCAAAATTCTGGACATGTTCACCTACTCAGAGAGGAAGAAAAACTTTGGCCTAGTCAGCTGTCCAGCTGCAATGTTAGTGGCTTCTCAAATAGATAGATTGTCTAGAAAGCATTGGGTTCCTGGCTGTAGCCTTCTTTGAGCATGGCATGGTAGAAAAATATGAGTAAATCTTTCTTTGTTTATACCAAGTATAGTTTATTTATGCAGTTTGGAAGCCCCAGTAAATATAGAACCATGTATATTCCTGGAAAATCTGCATGCTTTGTGTGTGTGTGTGTGTGTGTGTGTGTACACATGTGTGTTTGATATTTGCTTCTTTAACTAAGTAAATAATTTTCTTTTCAATTCATTGTATGTAATCTAGATGTCTCATCACTCTTCATAAATACATGTTTTTAGTTCTGTTGCCCTTACTAAAATTGTTTGTTTATTTATTTACAGTATTTATTAAATTAATTTGCCTCCCATTCTGTTTTGAAGTGACTTGGGGCAACTTATAGCATTAAACGCATTAATATCCAACATTGTAGTTATCTTTTTTAATGCTGTTGTTAATTTATAGAATCCTTAAATGGATCCTGGAAAGAAGGAGGATTTGTGCCTTCCAGTACCAGTAGCAGTGGGTATTGGAGCTGGAGTGCTCCAAGTGACCAATCAAACCCATCCACTCCATCACCTCCCCTTTCTGCTGACAGCTTCAAACCATTTCGATTACCATCTCAAACTGATGATGGCATTGACGAGGCTGAAACTAGCAGCCTTCTTTTTGATGAACCCATTCCTAGGAAAAGGAAGGTAAGCTTGATATTGAATGTGTCAACATTCTCTTATAATGTTATACCTGTGTTTCTCAACCTTGGCAGCTTTAAGATGGTTAGACTTCAATTCCCAGAATTCTCCAGCCAGCATGTATATTGTGATATTATTTGAACAAATATCTGTGTTTACTTATAAAAGATTCCATCATATATCATTTTTATCTAAAGCCAGATATTTATTTGTTTTACTTTGCCTTTATTTACTCTTCATTTTTTTAAATATATGCCAATTGTAGATGAAATATTAGGAAATTCCTGCGTATGTTACTGTATTGTACTAAAGTCAGCTATTACTTGTCATTCTAGTACGAAAACAGAGTGAACTCATTTCAGTGTTCCAAATTAGCTTTGCAAGATTATTGATTTTAAAAATATCAATATTGTATAGTTCTGTTTATGAATGGTGAATTGCACTCAGGTGCATGTCTCTCTAAAGAAAATCTACCTAAGTTCAGTAGGCCTATCTCCTTAAATGTATGTGTACTTGAAACATTAATTTTAATTTACTTTAGTATTAATATAAGTAGAATAATTTGAAATCCATGCTTGTTAAATGAATGTACTGTGTACAGATTGTTCTCCCTGTTTAACTTCTCAGAATTCCATGAAAGTAATGTTTAAATGCCTTTGGAAAAACTGTGGAAAGGTACTAAGCACTGCTGTTGGCATTCAGAAACACATCCGGACTATTCATCTTGGGTGAGAAGACCACAGTTCTTTTTATTTATGAAACAATTTTTATCCCAATGTTAGCATTACTTTGAAGTGAGTTCTCTAAGATTTATAAGCAAATGAGCTTGTTTATAATCTAGCTATTACTGTTAGTGATCACCTTATTTCTTTTTCAATATCAATACAGGGGTTTACATATAAAACTGAAGTCTGTTTTATCAGTCCTTTGAGCTAGGGGAATGAATCAGCAAGAATTCAGTTTCATATAAGCAGTGTCCTTGCTTTTTATTATGTATAAATTTGTTTCCATTAATGAGTAGACATACCAGCCAATGACAAATCTTAGATTGTTTTCTTGATTTGCTAAATAAAATAGAATTTATTTTAAGCCACAGTTTCCAATGCATGCATAAGAATCAAAACAACATTTTTCCTAACATGAAACAGAGCACTGATTTCTTTTTCCTTTTTGGCCACTCCAAAGAAGGAAAGGTCAAAAAATACAAACCAGCCACTTTGGGTTCATTCCTTTGTGTGCCAATGAACTAAGCTTAATTTATTAAGTTGGTAATTATTATGACTGAAGCTACTGAATCAATAATACAAATTTGATAAAATCAGAAGTTTTAGGAACATTTGGGAAATTCTTTTTTGGAAAAAAGAAACATAGTTTATCTGAAAAAGGATTCCTGTTGTTTGTGGAAATAACATCTGGAGAAGTATGACTTACGGCTGCTGCAGATCTTTGGTTAATGTGTTTCCCCTTATCTCTCCTCCTTCTGTATGGCCATGATAAACTTAGACAATTTTGCTTCAGTTTTACATTCACAGCAGTTTGTTTCAGTTAGACCGAACCAATTGTGGTAAATCCTAATTATAGTTTGTTTAAGCCAATTTCATTCCTTGAGATGAATTCAAATTACTTCAGTGAAATATACGTTTTGGATACAATTCTGAAAAATGGACAATATTCCTTTTTAAAAAATAGAACAAAACCTTCCATTTTCTTCTCTGTAGCAACATCAATAGAAAAGCAAGGACTAACATGAACCCAAAGAATTTTCAGTATTTAAAAACTCCTGTCAATCACAATAGAAATAATTAAAAATGAAATTCACTGAACTGTGCTGTCATTTCTCATGATATCTTTTTCCCATTAATTCAAATCTGCATTTAATATTTTTTTAATAAAATAGTGAGTGGGTGGGAAAAGTGAATTGAATCTCATTTATTGCATAATCTAGGTACAATTATATGCTTTTTTTTCCTCCCAAATTTTCTCTTTTGGCTCATTAAATTGTTGTGAGAATAAAGGGAAAGAACATGCTGAAGGTTTTGAAGGAAATGTCAGATACAAATATGAGGAATAAATGAATTAAAGTCTCTGTCTACTTTAAATAATCTGTGTTTCCACCAGCCTAATTTATAAAATGTGAAAAATAAAATTAAGTCTTTTTTATTTCAACATTTTAAGGTATATTCTGTGCACATGAAATATAAGAACATTAACTGATCAATGGATCACTTCTGAAGAGATAAAGTATTTTCTATGTAACTATATATATACCTTTCCAGTGTCCTATGAATATATTAATTAAAATATATATTATTGGCTTTAGTGGTAAAAATATTGAACAATTCAGGGGTTCTTTTTGCATAGACTCATATTAATATATTGGAACTTCTTATTGTACTGAATTTGTTACAGTATTAATAATTTCTGACTGTCGTTTCTTTAGACGTGTAGGAGAATCTGACTACAGTGACGGAGAGGAAGATTTTTACTATACAGAGATACGTCTTAACACTGACTCAGTAGCAGATGGATTAAATAGTTTATCTCCAGTTTCACCCTCTCTAGCATCTCTTCCTTGTTTTCCATCCCAAGATGTGAACAGAAGTGAACTATCATGTGCCAAAACAGAAGCTAAAGGGATGACGCCTCTAAGCCGTTCAGCTCCTACCAACCTCTACCTCATTCACTCTGACCATGCTTACCAGGTGAATATTTGACTGGATTTGGATTTCATTTATTTTAGTTTACTATCCATACATTATATTAACTAGATTCAGTAGTAATAAAGTGGAATCGAGCTGTGATTGACTTGTGGTTACATTTAGGGTTTTTGTTTTGTTTTGTTTTGCATCCCACCCTCTTTTTCTCTTTCTTGCTGCAAAGTTCTTGGGAAATCGTATAAAGTAGGTATCTGAAATTGCTGAACTATTTTTACACTATGATTAACAACACTAAATGAGGATTATATTATGTGTCCAGGTCATGTGCTATTCATTCTCAAACCCTTGTTTCAGAATAATAAGACTTCTGGTGCTGAAATAATAGAAGAATGTGTTACTCTTTCATGGAAGGAAGACAGGCGAAATGGAAGCACATAGTACCGCTCTGACAAAATTGTTTCATTTATTTATTTATTTTCCACCTTTATTGTTTTTATAAACAATGTGGCAAATACCTAATTCTCCATCCTCCTCTTATTTTCCTCACAACAACAACCCTGTGAGGCAACTTGGGCTAAGAGAGAATGACAATCCCAAAGTCACCCAGCTAGTTTTCATGGCTAAGACGGGACTAGAATTCACAGTTTCTGGATTTCTAGCCAGTTGCGTTAACCACCTGGCCAAATGGGCACGCTTGTTGCCTTTAAACTAGCAATTATGTTTTGATGCTAGTATGAGTATCATAATTCATTGTATAAATTGGATTTGTTTATCACAGAAGCTTTGGAAAATCTTTTGAAAATGGGTTTAGATCTGCATTTTTTACAGTTATAAAATTTTTATATTAACTTTTGTGTGGAAGGAATTAACATAATATAGTATGTGGTGGCTGAACAAACCCTCATAATCCATGGGTATTTGCAAATGTGAATCAGATAATTCATTCTTTGTAGCAACCTATATTCTAAAACACCTGCCAATATAAAAAGTAAATTGGAGTCAATACCATATCTGATCATTTGTTGCATAAATTGAAATGGTGATGTTTATAAAAAAATGGAATAAAATATTTTAATTAACTCGTATAAAGGAAAACTATTCTTTATAAATGAACTGAAAGCTACTTATAAAGTTTTTGAGTATTTTTAGTATATATAATCTAATAAGATATAATCTTATTTTTATTATTTATTTATTTATATTTCCTATTTCTAACTGTTCATCTCTCTCAGAGATTAAAAATAAACTCATTGAGCTGTGCAGTCGTTTCTCATATCTTTCTCCCATTAATTCAGATCTGCATTTGAATTGCATTTACTAAAAAAAAGATTTTTTTCTTAATAAAATGGCTAGGGGGTGGGAAAAGTGGATTGAATCTCCATTCGCCGCCTATATAGTATATGAAATTGTAATAGCAAAAAATGTAATAGGAGTAAATGAGCAGAATAAGTCCATATAAAACAACAAAAGCTATTGCTTTTTTAATGAATTTTTGGCTGGTGGGCCAGGAAGATGGCCTTTGCTACCATTGCCCCACCCTCTTCCCTTCCCCCCCAACATAAGTCAGACCCCCACTTTAACCTTTCAAAGAAGGTTAAAGATTTGGGTCTTCCAATTCACTTGAGGCTCCCAGTTACCTTGATGGCCCTCCTGTTGCCTTTTAACTTTTAATTTATTCTAATCCTGTTTTTATCTGTCTCTTTATTGATGTGAGGTGTTTTTAATCTGGTTTTAGGCTTTCATGTTTTTACTTACACCATCGAGAGTCACTCTGTGAGCAAGACGGGCAGTATTTAAAATTTGATAAATAAATAAGATTTGAACTTGGCATGCGACCACTTGGAATGGACTTTTAGAAGTATTTAGTGTCACTACTAAAAACTTTTTTGAGTTTGTAAAGACATCCAGAACAGGCATATATCATGCAGTCTCTCATGTAGGAAAATAGGATTCTCATGCAGTCTCTCATATAGGAAAAGACTGAGTGCAGCAAATAAAATTTCTCCATATCTCTCTGCAACTATTATTATTAATGTTCTTGTTTATTGAAGAAATTTTTTACAGAGCACAAAAAATACAAAAAAGAAAAATGATAAATAAGTAAGAAATAAAGAAGGAAAAACAAAAAATGATCTGTCTACAAAAAAGAATCTGCAAACTTTGATAACTTTAAGGTAGAAAAGACGTAAGAGAGTATGGAATCCTTGGTGCATTCTGAGCTTGGTTGTTTGCTTGAAGATGTTGACCTGACGAGGTAACATCAACAGCACATTAGTAACATCATCAATGGACACTGATGGTATTACCCAGTCAGATAGTGAAATGTCTGCAAGCAAACAACCAAGGTTAGAGAGCTCCAAGAACTCCACAGTTCAACTCTGAACTATTTATCTATAAATATCTATGAGTTCTGTTTCTTCAGCAATTGCAGTTCAATCCTGCAACTAGCTCCTGGCTGCCAAGTCTATTTTTTTCTTTCTCTTCATCTCCACTTTTGTTTTGCAGTTGCTGCAAAACTCCTTAAAGGGCTAATTCCTTTTGATATCCAATGTTACATTTAATACTATAAAAGCCGTATATGCTTACTTTAGCCTGTTATTGTTCTTTTAATCATTATCTAATATTTCACCCCGAAACTGGAAAATATTTTTCCTCCAACTGTGTTATAATTTCCCTAAAGCTATCTTCTCTGTTGGGATAATTCCAGATTAGTTGCTTTGTGACCTCCCCATTGTTACCAGCAATAGTCTTTTGCTGGTTGGGAATATATAGTTCAAAATATCTGAAAGAATTCCCCTACATTGAGGAAATGAAAAGTTGCCCTAAAATACTTCTTTTTTAAGAGCTAAACTTTCAAATTTTGGGGGGGATTTGCATATATTATGAATTCTTTATTTTTCATTTGTTTTGGTGATCGCTATAGACATCTTCCTTTCGGTGGTATCATGTATTATTTACCCTATTGTCTTAAAGAGAACTGAAAAATAGAATCAAAATGAGATCAACTTACTATTTTTCATAGCAGAAAATCAAACACTTAATTTGGTAATATGGGGATGTTCCTTCTTAACTGATTTCCTATTTTTTGAAACAGGCTACAGCTCCTGTGAACATTCCAGGGTCAGCCAAGTTCACTCCCAATGGAAAAAGCTTTAGCATCTCTTGGCAGACACCCCCAGTTACCTTCACTGGCCTTCCAGTAAGTAGAAAACCAGCAAATTAGGAGGGGGAGGTTTGTTTACTACATAAGATGGCACGTGTGAGGCAAGATCCATACTTGTACTTTATGCAGGTAATGGATTTCTTTCTCCCTTGCCTGTCCCATTCCACTCATGGGTGCATTGCATCAGGCCTGAACTATACAGTTCATGGGCTACATGTGGCCCACCGGGGGTCTTGTGCAGCCCATTGGCATTTTAAAATGAATAAATAAATCACTACCCCATCTCCAAAAATATATTGTGAGTGCTCCCAGCCTCTCTGCCACCAGCAGCTCCGCAGTACTGCTGCTTCTCTAGCCTCCAAACTGCTGACTGATGTGCTAGGCATTCCTTTGTGGCCTGCAGTGATTTTTGATGTATCAATGGGATCCTTTCCTCTTTACCCTTGTGTAGACCTGCATCACAAATTCAGTAGAGGCAATTCGAATATATTTTAAACAAAATAGCAATAGCACTTAGACTTACAGACCGCTCCACAGTGCTTTACAGCCGTCTCTAAGTGATTTATAGAGTCAGCATATTGCCCCCAAGAATCTGGATCCTCATTTTACTGACTTCGGAAGGATGGAAGGATGAGTCAACCTTGAGCCGGTCAGAATCAAACTGCTGGCAGTTGGCAGAATTAGCCTGAAATACTGCATTCTAACCATTGTGCACCACAGCTCCCATTTGAAAAGGCCTTCAAATGAATATGCTGTATGTTTCACCTGTGAATCAGCTAGATGTTTGTTAATATACTGTGCAGTATCAAAAGGCCTTTTGACAGTGCTGAATCATATAGAGATAAGAGCACATTTTGGCCAAAATTAATTATGGATATTCTCCATTTCCATTGGGTTGCAGTGGTACTGCATGACAGTTTTCTCTTTTTCCTTAACTTCCCTCACAGGGATGTTTTCATTGATTTATTATGATCTGTTATGATCCCATAATGCTGTTCAGTTGCTTACACCATCTTCCATATGCATAACATATCTTTAATTTCACCCAATACAATTAACTACTTTAGTAAATAATATTTCATTTTTTATTCAAATATTTTCTTCTAACTTTTGAATTATAATTATCAGAGCAGACATTGTGTCTTATGTCTTAGCATTTTACCTAAGTCTACATGTTCCAAATTTTCACAAATATGCAAGGCTGTTTAAAAACTCTGATTTTTGACAGGGTGAATTAGAAATTGATAAGGTACTGCCAGCTATTTCTCATTTCACAACGTGAATCACAAAAGCCTCTTATTGTCAACCTTTAGAATTTCTTGGAGGCTTTCTGTGGAATCTGGGGTCTCCTGCTGAGCTGATAAAAATAAAAGTAACTGAATCAATTACATTGCATTCTGCCAATGAATATTTATTAAATTTCATCAAGAAACAGCTAGCAGTGCAAGACATCCTGCTGGTTGTAATTTGAACAAGAGACTCTTAACAGAACATGCTGTGCATGAAATACCCCAAAATTTGATTTCATGACAATATGGTAGAACTGGAGTAATTTTAAAAGGGGGGTTATACTCTCTGTGGCAAAAGGGGGGTTATACTCTCTGTGGGATAAATTGACACAAGTATTGCAAGAAAGCCAAAAGTCTCATTATCACAAAATAGGTAGATTAGTTTTCCTAAACTTGTGCTATCTGGATATGTTGATATTACAACTCCCATTATTCTCAGTCAACAAGGCCAATCATTATGCTGCCTATAGCTTCTGAGAATTATAATTCCAATATCAGCTATAGGTAGTTATAGGTATTAAGAATTCAGTACCAGTGATAGTTTTTTCACAAAGATTCATTATCCCCACACAGTTTGGAACACAACTGTTACCTTATATCATAAGGTAATTATTTGGTAATAATCTCTTCTTCCTAGTTCAGTTCTGACCTCTGGCCTCCAAGGCTACCTTCAAAAACAGAGAGAGGTATAATATGAAGATTTCATTGCAAGCTTCAACAAAGCAAGCCAACTCCACTGACTGGGCTTCTGAAGCCAGATTACAAGGAGCTATTAGAAATGTCACTGTTTAGAGCATTTTTCAGTTTCACTGCTGTTTTCTCGACAAATTTATGTATAAGCAGTTCAGAAGCTAACAAATTGCTATCGTGACAACAAAACTCTATTATTAGTCTCATTTCGAAGAGCCCTTTTGCTGATTTTGCCAGTAGCAGCTGTTGAACTTTTTTCTATAAAATTTTATATAGTATGTGCTAAAATTATTCTGATGTTGCCATCATTTACTGCATAAACTAATGAGGTGGCAGGAACATGTAAAGTATTGATGAACCTATTGAAGCTCATTAGCTGTCTATCACCTCACTAGCAGCAGCACTTCTTGTATTATAAGGAATATTTTGCCCTTCTTACCCCACAAATGAGAATATGTTAGGTAAAAACAAGTGCCAGAGATACAAATACAAGATCAGATATCCACTTAGGTATCCAAAACATAAGACAAAACAGAGGATTAAATGAGAAGACATAATCAGAGGTGAAATCTAGCCAGTTCGGGCGAACGGGTAGGGAAAATTTTGATTGGTTCGGAGAACCGGCAAATATCACCCCTGGCTGGCCCCACCCCTGCTTGCCTGCTCACCACTCACCCCGCC
>JANHFL010002013.1:59008-90645 GCA_032468155.1 Oxyrhabdium leporinum | reverse complement strand
GCACGGACTGAGAGAAGGATGGCAGGTAGGAAAGTCCCCCCTCCCCATTTTCCTCTGCCAAAAAGCCTCCATTCCGAAACTTCAGTTTTCGGAATGGAGGCATTATGGTGAACACTTCCCTAAGGGGCCAGTGGGCTGCATCTGCAGCCGGACAGTTTCCTCCCCCCAGGCATCCCCCCGCATGGGTTTATTTTCAGGGTAGGGGCAAAATTAGGCCCACCCCCAAAAAAGTAGGTTTGACTCAATATTGGGGTGGGTCGTGTTTTCTGAGAAACAAGGTAGTACAATATATTAAGAATATTTCTTATATTATCTTTCAGCTTTCTTTTAAGCAGAAATTCACATTAACCTTCATGTTTGAAGTTTTCTGGTTGCTGATAATTTTTTAAAATTAAATATTGTTTGAGCTGCTGTTTTACCTCTTTATGTGTATGTGTGTGTGTTTATGTGTGTGTATATGTGTGTACAATCTTCAACCTCATCGTCTTACCTAAATAAGTTTTTCTTTCAACTTTCTGACAGAAAACCTAGAGGAGAGGGCAAGAAATGTCGCAAAGTGTATGGGATGGAGAATAGAGATATGTGGTGCACAGCTTGTCGTTGGAAGAAGGCCTGCCAAAGGTTTATTGATTGAAGCCCAGAAACAATAAGGAGTTGTGTATAATAGGGTTCCTTTGCTGCAACTGTGCAGTGTGACTCTTCCCACTTCCTTGAGCACTGACGTCTGTTGAAGGCTGGCACTCTAAAGCAAATACATTCATTTCAAGGGGAAGGACTTCTCAAAAACCTATATGCAGCAATATAGGAAAAACTTAACAAAATCTTTACCAAGTTTTGAATCAGGAGCAGCTATATGCATCTTTCTTTAAAAGAACAGGAACAAAATCTGTTTTTAATACCTTGAACAACTTGCCTGTCAGGACATACTACATCATGATCAGTATATCACCTTTGGAATCACTTAAAGCCAAGATTGAGTGATGCTACTTTTCTTAGAATGAAGTAAATGAAACGCAAATACACATGCGCATACACAGACACACTAAACTTTAGAAATAAGCTACATTATTCTCAAGAGCAGCTCTCCCAAAAGTGGTAAATAATTCTATTGTGAACAGTTTTGACTCAGTGTCTGGCGCTTGTCCTTTAAGGATAATGGAAAGATGCTTTGCTAAAGGGGCAAGAAATTTAAGAGTTGATCTCAAACTCAGACCTGAAGGTTGAGCACCTCTTGTATCTGTCCCAAAGAAGGCTAGTTGGGGTACAATCACCAGCAGTCCTAAGCAAAACAACAACAACAACAAAACCCCACACATGGGAAAAGAGTCTGATTTTAAGTGAACGTGGATTGAAATCAGCATACATACCAACAATGTTTGGGTTCCAGGATATCTTAGAAGCAAGTACTGGAAAATGTTGTACATCTCACAGTGCTAAAGGCTGTGCTCAGACTAATGGGCAGCCCAGTGGACTTCATCAACATTAATTCAGGGATGTGATCGACCCAGCAGCTTTTCCCCTGCTTTTTACGCCATTTCTAGGTTAACATTTTAGTTCAAAGAGCAAATTATCACTTCAGGGGGTAGAAACTAGAAGGACAAACTGGTTTCCCACTTCCCGACATGTAAAATACGAGTGCAGCAAAGCAGATGTCTGTATGTAAAAAAATCCCATTGATTATAAAGTTCTTTCAATATCAGAAATAAAAGCCTTCACACTGGCTTGCACTTTCATAGGTTTTTGTGCTTTAGTGTAATTTAATCTTCATTTGGCCCATGAGATAGACTGTTGTAGCTGTGTTGTAAATTGAACTAATGCTTGAGAATCAGTAGAAAGTTTGGACATAGATTACTGAAAATAATGTCTACGGATTGCCTATTAAAATAAAGGAATTCCTTAAGAGCACTACCACATATTAATATAAGTACGGCTTGTGCTCAAGACCTTCCTGGTGGATTTTGTCCTTTGATATTAACTCCAGTGGGATGAGATAGGTATCCCAAGTTGGGAAAACAAGAGCAAGAATGGGAGCCCTTGATACTGTTGTATGATGACAAGTCAGAAATAAATTTTATTGGGGAAAGGGGGGTAGACTAACCACCGATGGACTATATTATAAATCACTATTATCTAGAGTATCTGCCTATAATAAATATAAAAAAGCACAAATTTTAATTAAAACAGAATATTAAGCTAGGGATGATTCTTATGTAAACTTCAGAACAATTAAGTTAGCTTTAACGCTATGATAATATTAAAACAATTCAGGTAGGCCTGGAACTGTCTTCCAAAATAAGGCTATCTGGTGGAAAACACTTCTACTGTACTGATAAGAGGCTTCTGGTACTAAGCATTTTCATCAGATACTCATCCAGTTTCTCACTCTTCAAAAAGTGCAATTTTATAGCATGTTATTCCACTCATAACTAGAGAATAGGAAATTTCTTTCTTGAGATTTGGTAGGAAAATAAGTAAAAGGAATGAAATCAACATTTTTTTCCTTTATAGTTTGGTCTTTAACTGTCCAGCTTAACTATCAGTGTCTAGCAAAAGTAAGATTTAGGAAAATCTGAGGTTTTATGTGCTTATCTATTTATTTAACAAAAAAATGTATTTGTCAGGGATTTCTTCAGATCATAGTATTTACAGGCAGCTGACAACTAACTTTGAAAGAGTATATCATAATAATCACATCTGCATTCTAACTTGAATGTGTTATTTTGCAGTCCTATAATTGTGTTGAAATATATCTCTGGTTGCATGCATGGTTTATCCAAAATTCACTAATAAATTGTTCTGATCTGCTGCTTCATGCCAGTATACATCCTGGAGGAAATACCAAGTATGGCTTTATGTATTTTTTTCCTAATTTCACATACAAAAAGGTAATAGAGTTTATATTTTCTGGCATTCCTGTTTAAAGGTTTCTAAATGATAGGGCTACAAGCTGGGAGGGGTCTGCTTGAAAGCACAGAAGATTTCCACTGTAGTCAAAATTATGCTAAGCAGACTAATGGTTTAAGCTAACCAAAGACAGCTTAATAAAGTTAAGCTAACGTTCTAGATATAGAAAAAACAAAATCACCTGGAAAGCTAGAGTGCTATAATGAATTACTAAATTTTTCATACATTGAAAGTATGTGTGCATTTACTTTAATAAAAGTTCAGGCTGGAATGTATTGATTTGATTTTCTTTCATTGGGCTTTATTTGCATCATCCTATTTTGTTTCAATAGTTTGGTATTTCTTTTCACAGGATGTGTGCCATACAATTTTTAAAAAATTATAACTTAGTTGAATCAGCTGTTGGTGTAAATTGTGATCACATGCCCTGGAGATACCAAGACGGAAGTGGAAAAAATTATTCTAAGATATGTGGGTTAGTCATTGTTGGAAATAAGTGATTTTTTGCCTATGTTTTCAAATTTAGATAGAGATTGTAATATATGCCAAATAATATTGGTAAATTTATTATTCCTACTTTATGTTATGTTCTCAAATGTTCAAAGCAGAAGTAAATACATGTTATAATCAGACTCCACATTCAAAGGAATGTTTAACTTGGTCATTCAGTATTTTATTGCACATTTTTCTAATTAACTCTGCATTCTTGAGGGCTAGAAATTTTTAAAGATTGAAAAATAATCATAGATTAATAACTGTTTGCCAAATATTGTTCATCTCTGTGCAATATAGCCTTTGTAAGTTCATTTATTGCTTATTCCTATCCTCAATTTTTGGTTCTGCAGACTTTCACTGAGTATGTTCAACTTTGACAGTAATTTTTTTTATCTTTATAGAGATATTTGAACAACTTTTTCCCATAGTAAGATTAAAGGCAACTGAACTAAGATAGGATTTGCTTGCTTATACTTTAAATGAAATTACTGCCAGATAATTATGTTGGATCTGTACTATAAAGAGACAAACATAATTTGGCAATAGAACTGCTGGAATTTGCCTTGTTCTACTTAGTAAATGTTCTTCATAACATTGATTGCAACATAATAAATTCTTTTTATTGCTGGAGAATTTCAATAGGGCTTTAAACTTACCAAAAGACCCAGGAAATAGGTGCTAACCAGAACACACACACGCTTACTTAAATATTCTTTTATAATTATTTATATCACTGAGATTTTGAGAAATCCCAAATGTTTTCCCAACTCTCCCTGATATTTTTCGTAACATGTATTCATAGATATTGTAAAGCTCTATCAGAGGTAATATTCTGAGATCATTATTAGCCTGATTTGACTAAACAATGATGTTGTTTAGTCAAACAATGATATTTAGTCAGCTTCAGAGTGAGGGCAGAAAATATTATCTTTGACTGCTTGTTAGAAAAGAGTTAATAAATTCCCAACCTTTGCTCAGGGCTAATTTGAAAAGTTCTTGCCATGCCTATTTTGACTTTTCCAACATCTTACATGAATACTGTTGTCAAACCTCTTATGTCCAATCCAAGACTACTTTCTGGTGAGTCAAAATAATTTTGAACAGATGTTACTACATAATTTTTATGTATAAATAATTATCATGTTAGAATGAAACATGAAAAGCTGCCATTTTTATTTTTTTTATTCGGGTTTGTGTGTTCAGATAAACCTGTTTAGATTGTGCCCAGTGTCATCAGATTATCATCTGTTTGCATCATTATTTTAACTGACCTCTCAATCAAAGGAATATACTATTTACAACATGCTTGCACAACTCCCTCTAGCTTTTGATTATTTATTCTTCTGAATTCAAATTTGTTTCCTCTGATTCAAGATTTAGCTAAAATAAATCTCAATCTCCTTTGCCTCTATAAATTCACTTAAGATGAAAGACTAAGAATTTTTGTCAGCATGTTTAACTGTGTTATAAAAACCAAGAACAATGAGAAATTAAGTCTCATATGAAGGTATATTTTGTGGTAATCAAAGGAATGAGCACATTTCTGACATTTCAAAACTTCATTTTCTTTATTTGTTAAAAAAATCTACAATATGGATTTTTTGGAATGATTTAAATATTGTACAGTCTGGATTTTGTTTCCAGTGGGGCAGATGCATGGTTCTGGAAGAATAAACAAGCATTCCATTATAGTTACTGCTGCCTTCAGTGTGTCTCAAGCAATGTAGGAAGACATATGTTTGCACAAGAGTTTAAGTCCTGGCTGTTAGGGAAATGGAAATAGGTTCTGTAAATTAAATGCAGTTTACTGGTGGACAAATACCATTGGGTTTCACCCTCTATTTCCTCTGAGAGGAAAATTGTAGAGAATAGTGATATAGATTTACTAAACAGGTTGGTAAATGGAGAGAGATTGTATTTTTTGACCAAAGTTATTCAATAAAATTAAAGAGAAATGTTCACTTGAGATTGGTTAAATTGGACTTTAGTTTGTATCATAATCTTACCTATTTGGAAATATTAGAGGAATTTGTAGCCACTGTAAGAACTGAAATTCAGTAGGACATAATATATTTCTACTGAATATTTATTAGCATAAAATAATGGGAATTAAATTTTAGAAACACCTTTCTATTTTGAAGTACAGTGACATTTTATTTCACTACCTGTGACAGAATTAGTGCTCAATAAATTATTTTTCAAATGAATGCTACTTATACATTAAAATCTTTGGACCTAACTAGGTTAGTCAATTATATCCTTTGACTACATTCATACTTAGTATTAAAATGTTCTGAGGCTTCTTTGAGGTTTAATATGATGTATCCAATATGACAAAGTGTTGTGTGACAAATAGCCTCTGTGACTTACTCATACTGTAGTTTTAAAAATCCTGGATTAATATAGGCAGATAAATGCGGGATGCTCAGATATCCTTTGACTGTCGTCCTCAGAGTTCAGTCAGTCCTGGCCATGTTAAGATATTTCTGACCCTTCAGCTCTATTGTGGTGACAGATTTTAGGACATTAGAAAAAAAAGGGGAGGGGGGGGACGAGATTGCAGCCTGTATAATCTTCATTAGTGTTTCTTATCCTGCAAAACAAACACTGTAATTGTATTTCCAATATTTTTCTTTGAGTTAGTGGAATAATTACATTCATGCCCATAATTATTATTGAGATCACAAAAGATAGAATTAAAAACACAATTGGAATCTAATGCAGCTACACAACCATACATGAATAAAGTTTTCTGAAATTAAAAGATTCCAATCCTGAATTTGAGGACACTTTTTATAACCAGTTTTTTTGTACACTTAAACCTCAAGGCCACTGTATTTTATATGACTGTTTTTCCTAAGCAAAACTCAGATCTCCTTTTGTGAGCTGCTTTCAGCAAATGAATATTGAAGTCTTTCCAAAGGTCGAAAAAGAAGGATGTTTCTGTATTCATGTAGTCCTCAACTTATGACCACAATTGGAACCATATTTCCATTATTAAGTAAAGCGGGTTTATGTGAGTTGTGCCTGATTTTATGACCTTTTTGCCCCAGTTAACGAATCACTGCAGTTGTTAAGTGAATCACGTGGTTATTAAGTGAATCCGACTTTCCCCACTGATTTTATTTCTTGGAAGCTGGCTGGAAAGGTTGCAAGCAGCAACCCCCTAATCCCAGGATGTGCAACTTAGTAAATATATGCTGGTTGCCAATCACCTGTACTTTGATCCCATGACCATGGAAATGCTGCAACAAGTGTGAGTGTGAGGATTGATTGTAAGTCACTTTTATTCAGTGCTGTTTTGACTTCAGTCACTAAACAAATGGTTGTAAGTCAAGGACTATCTGTATTCCAAAAGGGTGTTTTGAAGACCCTGGAGTACCTTGGTGTGCATATCAATGATGACCACCAACCTGATGAAATGGCAGAGTTATTTTTTATTTTTTACTTTGGTTCATCTTTCTATGCTGTGTGCAGTCTGCAACCTGCCACCTCCATCTAGCTGGTGCTTCAGTATTGTTAGATATCAGATTTACCTTCCAGAAACCAAATATTATTGGCGGACAAATCAAGGGATTATGGATTTATGAGGGAAGAAATAACTTACCTACTAGGCTCTGATTTAGCCAAACACTTCCTTGTGTTTATCTTTAATTGTGTCTTCTTGGTTAACAATGAGTTCAACCAGTTACACTGTAAGAGTATTAGAATGTGCAAGTTGCACTTCTAATCTTTCTGGATTATACTGCATGACAATCTGGGTTGTTTTAGATATCATACCATGCCCTCAAAATACTACTTTTCTCCCTCAGTTAAAAAAAAAAGTAATTTAGACAAACCAAGAGTAATACTTTGAGTTGACTTTTTAAATAAAATATTTAAACTTAGTCTAATTGATTAGATATTTCAGTTGCTTTAGTTTATGACTGTTGAAGATTTTAATATTTAGAATATGCAGTAGTTTAGTCAAAAGGAAAAACAGACAACTGCCTTATTGAATAGTGCAATATTGGTTTTTACTCAAAAAAGGGCTAACTTTTTGAAATAAAATTTAAGCTACTGTGAAGAATATTAATTCAGTGTGTATTAGAAAGTCTGTATAAGCTTTCCAAAATATAATCTTTCCTAAAAGATGTGACTAACTTTTGAATATAAATGCAATTTGCAGACCTTTTTTTAAGACAGAGTTTTACTTTCAAATTTTAATTAATTTCCAGCAAATTTTTCTTGCATTTGCATATGACATAAAAGGAAATTTGCTAGAAACTCTATTATTGTTAAAATAGGCAGATATTCTTATACTATTTGTTAAAATTGCTTTTGGTCCAATTCTGCTGTTTAGGCAATGTGAAATTAGTTTAAACTTTCCTTTATCTTTTTCTAAATGTACATCATAAAATGAATTTTATACCTAGAAAATCATTGTTAGAGTTTAATCAGCACAGTGAATTAATCTCAATTTGGGAATTTACTTCTGGATTTTTCTCCATTTTTCTGAAGAAAGAAACAAAAAACAGTCTTTGTCTACAAAACCCATAAATTAACTAAAGTTTATAGGACTTTAAGATTTTTATTTATTTTTTAACCATGATTATTCTCTGGAAATCAAATACCCTTCATGATGGAGCAACTTCCATCATCTCCAAACAGTTTGGTCAATGTTAGTTGCTTGTACCTATGATAGATACTTCTTTAAATTATCAAACAACTTAAGTTATTTGGCTTCAATTTTGAATTCCCATTGTAAGCTATGATTATGCTGCTTCTTTGTAGCCCTTAAGCACTTTCAGTGTATATATTCATAAACTTTGACTGAGCTGTGAAATTAAAATGTTCTGTGGTGTGATGAAGATGGCAAAACTTTAAGTAGGCTACTAGTCTGGCAGTGATGAAACACAAGTTAGTGTTCCTGCAAGAGATTAAAAAAATCCTATGAACTAGCAAAGCATAACTGAACACTGCGCAGTGTGAATTTGCAGATGATAGTAAAAAGTGGCAAACTACCGTAGTTCCCTGCCCTCTCTTATGTGTTCTATTAAAAATATTTTATGTTATTTTATGTTATAGCTTAGTATATTATTATAATCTAAAATGTATTGTCATCACATTTCTTTCTTCTATTCACTCTTTTAAGCCAAACATTATTCCATGATTTAATGAGGTTTGTAGTTTATCTGTACGAGTATAGTAAATTGATGAATAATTGTAATGAAGGACAGTATCAAAATGTTATTTCTTGAAATGGTTTCTCTGAGATATTTGTATCAGTTTATAAGCGAATGTGTCCTCAGATCAAATTAGTTTCAATATTAGACCAGTCAATCTTGTGGAACTTAGTAGACATGGATGATCATGTTATTAGCAGTTTCCATGGAATTTAGAAAGGGAAGAATGTGTTTTTATCCAATCAGCAACATTTTTTTAACTAAAACTATTACTAATGGGTCATCTGTGTTAATGTTTACTGTGTATCTGTCTGGAACTAGCATGAACAAGAATTATTATTAGATCTTACTACATACATACAACAAATCATGATACTTTGCATTAAGTTTCAGTAACTATGTGTTTTTCCAGGCCAAAGATCAGTTGGCGTAATGGGGTGTTATTCTAATAAAAGAGGTAGGGTCAAAACAAATATGTCAGCAGGTCAAACTAAAAATTAAATTCTCCATGATTTTAATTTATAGTGAAGTTTAGTTTTATTTTCTACAGATCAAATGAATAAATTGTTTAAATAAAGTTCACATGGTCACTCCTTATGTATTTAATAATTTTCCCTGTCTACGTAGCGTACTTTTGGAGGACTTCTGAAAGCTACATCCCACTTCATAAATGTTTGTTTGTGAAGCCAGGAAGGACTATTGGATCATACTGGCTTCATTTCACTTCATTCTTGAGTAGTTAATGATCCTTATTCTATACAAAATGGGGAACTTTGGGTGGATGGTTGTTATTCTTTGCTAGTGTTAAAACTCACCTCACAGGGTTATTGCTGTGGGAAAGATAGGAAGAGGAAGGAATATTAAGTATATTTGTTGCCTTGAGTTATTTATAAAAATAATTCACATCCAGAACACCTGACCTGAGTTCAGTTGCCTTTTTTGTTTTTGAAAGACATGGCAGATTCATAAACATAGACCAAGGTTGGACCAAGGTTGGACCCAGATGTATCTGCAAAGTGATCAAAGGATTACAGATGATGAAAGCTTTATGGCATTGTTGAAATTTAAGCTTGGCTCTTTCCGCACTTACATTTTGACCTTCAATGCTCATTTGAAAAAGGCAGAGCTTATGTTGCAAGAGTGCAATTCTGCTTTTGTCCATTTGTTGAAAATTTTGGATTCTGCAGACACATATGGTTGAGCCTCTGACAAGATCAGTGGACCATATAGATGATGTTAAGTAGAATAGAAAAAATAATTATATATATGGAAGACTAATTCTATTCATATATCTTCTTTATGTTTCATGCATGGCTTGCTTCACTTGTTTTGCAAACATTTTGATAACTTTATGAAGTCAGAACCTAATTTTTGACCTACTGTTGAAAAAAGTGCATTCTAATGTAGAGACTTTTTGTCAAAGTCAGATCTATCCAATATTTGTGATAATTCCTACCGAAACTGCTGTTTACTTAAAACGGACAGTGTTATTGAATATTACGGAGGCAACGGGGCATGTAAGGGAAGTCAAAAAATGGCAACAGTGCAAAATGCTGCCCCTTTTTTATGGCACTCATTTGACACACATGAAAAGGGTGGAGCATCACAGAGTCATGCCTAAAATACTCAGCAAAAATCCCACATAAATTGGTTTGAGGATTTTATATTAATTATTACATTCTGAAAACAGAAGCACTTAGGTTATTTCAACATGTTAGATAGACTAAGAGGTTAAGTGTAGCCAATATTACTGGCTACACCAGTTACTGTTTCTGCAGATATTTCAAAACGCAGTTCTACAAATATATATTACATAGTAAGTGTTGGATTTTGTGAATGAATGTATCTGCAACTGCACATTATATAATTTTTAACACACTTGTTTTGCACCAGCTCTGCATTTTTATAAAAATCTATTTAAGGAGAGATACTTACCCAAAGTTAGTTTTCAAGCAGAAAAGTCCTAGGTGTGGCATTTTGTTTTAAGATAATATAACTAAGGGTAATTAAATACATACCAGTCTAAGTGCAATTTGCTTTAAGTCCCATTGTTTATGATAGGAGAGTAACAAAACTTTTCCACCGCTATTTATCATTGCTGTTTCACCATAGCTAGCATACTAGGCGGTTTTATATTTTATCCGTTCTTCCCATCGACTCTAATAGAATGCATTTAAATTTGGAAATTCATAGGGAAGTATTGGACTATTTTTTGTGGATGTACTTGAGACTCTGGATGGGGAGATATACAACCGTTTGCATTACCCCTGGTGTTCCCTAGACTGCCCTAGTCAGGAACTGCCAGGAAAAAAATCTGAATTGGCAGTCCATTCCAGCCTAATCTCAGAGGACCCCCTAAGAGAGTATCTTGCAGAGATTTAGCGCTCTTTATGCTGCTTAGCCTGCCTTCCAGGAGGCATGGGTTGGTTTCTTTACATATATGCTGAAATCACTCCTCTAAAAACCAGGCACTCTATATTTTGGTTGGATTTTATCTAATATTTGTAATGAATTGTCAGCTGCGTAAGTGCATCCAATTGCAATGGCTGTCAAATTGAAAGTGATTATGAAACTTCAACTCTCTGAGCTACTCCTTAAACTCAGTCGAATTAAACTTTTCAAATGCCTCAAGCCAATTGATTTATAGTCAATGCCTTCTATCTAGATAAGCACGAGAGTTGAAATGCAATCATTTGAAGAGTGGAGCCTGGAGATAATGATTTTCCTGATGTAATTATTTTTCGATTAAGCAACAATCCTACCGTGCTGCTTTATTTTATATACAATTATCTAATATTTTGTTAACCTGATTTTTGAGAAATACTTTTTAAGAAACCTAGGAACTGTCCAACACAGGAAGAAACATTTCATTCTACTATGACACTAATTCCACATCATAATTCATTTGTTTCTGACAGCTGATAGGAATCTCATTGCACATATGCTGTTGAAGGGCTGGGTGTTGAGATAGCATACAGACATCACCATCACTAGAGGGCTCTTTCATAATATATTTTACGCCTGTGCCAGGGGAGTGATTTCTAGGTTGGCCTCGGATTAGATTCAAGCCTACCTCGAAGCAAAGACTGGAAGTGATTAAGTAGTATTAAGTAAAAAAATCTATCTTGGGATAACAGCAGCCTACCTCCAGTACGACATGAGGACAGATGGCAACTACTCTTGGTATGAATGCTGCAAACTTCTGATATGTTTCAAAGCTTGCAAGGCTGTGTCATATCTCTGGGGTTTCCCTGTCATTGGAATCAGTGGAACTCCATCCAAAGAATATAAGGAAAGTGAGTTATCTTTCAGGAGTTTCTTTTCTTATCTGTTTAATATGGAAAAATTCACTTTATAAATATTTGAAAGAGAGCTTCCAACTTTGGCACTAATGGAAATACTGGATACTTTTCATATATATTTAGAAGGTTATTTGAAAAAGAAATGTTTTGTCTTTTTTATATAATTTTTAATCAAATACAGATATTCTGATTACTTTGGTTTCCTATCAGGCTGTACATGCAAAAATAAAACTAGTTCAGGTCTCAGAATCTCGAGTTGGGAGTGGGGGAACCAACCGTTTGAAGTGCTTTGCCAGCTTTTGGTATATTGTGCATTTTGTGTGTGTATATAATATATGTAAATTATAAATAGATATATAAATAGATTCATATGGTTAAATGTTTAGTGTTTTTTCACTGTTCTCCAAGGAAATAAAGTGTTTTGTATTGCTTTATGAACTGATTTAAGAGGCTTTATGAGACGACTAAAATATTTTACAGCTATTTTACCCCAGAAATGGGTAGTTCTGCTCTGATGTAAATCTCACCACTGTTTTTTAAAGCAGAATTTTAGGTTTTAAGTTGGCCCTACTGAATAGTACCAGGTAAAATGCACTTTCTTGTGGCATGCAGTCTATTTTCTCTGAATGAGCTTTCCAAACTGGAGACCACAACACGTTTACATTTGTGTGGGTGTGTGTCTTGTTTTCGTCCCTGCCTTGCAGAACTTGAAATCTTTAATCTTTTGGGCGAAGAGGATGGAAAGAAAAACGATATGCTACTGAAGTAATAGGACATAAGATCTATCATTAGGAATAGATTAGTCCATCTGTTAAAATCCATTGTAGTGATAGTCTCAGTAAGTGAGCTGTGCTTTGTAATTCTTGGCTGTGACAAATATGCCTTTGCTTTACTTGTCATAAAACTGTTTTACTGTTAATGGCTATTTCTTTGGTTGCATTTGCTTGAACTTAGTTGGAAGACCATATTTAGACTGTTATGATGTCCATAAATGCAATTTAAATGCACTTAAAATTGATTTCTTACCATGGAGTGTGCTGAATTATTTCATTTAATAAAAGCCTTTGTGTAAGTGTTTTCATGTGTGATTTGTTTATGTTTCTGCTCCTATTGTAGTGAAACAAAAATGTAACAGTGTTTTAGGAAAAGAAAATCATTTATGTCTACTGTGCTGCATTAAGTAATCCAACACTGGAAGTAGCGGAAATAATTACTTATCAGAGTGTTTAAAATGCCAGCATATTTTGAGGTAAAATCCTTTCATTATGAGATAGTTTAATATAGACACAAGACAGAGACATGTTTTCTATAGCTAAAGACAAAAACAGGATGCTACCACTGAAGTCTTTCAACATTACTACCATGTTACCATTCATTTGCATTGTGCCATGACTGTAGTTGGAATTGCATTTATCAATAGTCCAAATATTTAATCAGAAAGCAAGTTGCACGTGTCAATGAAGGCATCATTATTGTTTCAGTCGTTTCAGCTCCCAGTTTAAATTTCTAAAAGTCAGTTATTTAAATGTTGGGCAATGTTTATAACAGTGTGCCCTCCTATGGTGACAAGTATGGCTACAGTCTTTTAAAAGTCACAAAACTGCGCAGTCTGTTTGGTGGTAGGTGAGTTGGGCTCAGATTGTGTTTTCCCACTGCAAAGATTATACTTGGCTCCTGATGGGTTTGCCAGGAGCTGCTCTCCCCAAAAATATTAGTTAAAAACAGGACAAAAGTGGTATGATTTTATTTGCATCTTTAATCAATATTAAATACAATTAATATTATCCACCTATGCTTTTTATTCTCGGAGACTTCTGGATAAGTCCCTGGATCGGACATGATAGAATGGAAGAAAAAATGTTTATCATTTTTCTCTTCTATAACATTAAATGCTACAATTTGCTACAATTGTTGGGAGTCACATGCATGCCTGGAAACTTTGAACAGACACAATATTCACATACACAAGTTCTTTAACCTGGAGTGGGATGATAGCAAATGATGTATACGTTACATGGCATGTTAATCCAGATATGCATAGGAAGGATACACAACATTGCTTTCCAATTCATTTTCCAAGAAAAAAGGGAAGGAATTTTACCAGTTGCTCAAATCAGTATGTCTGTATATGTTTTATTCACATTTTAACTACCTTCAATGTATTTAATAGGCCATCTAACACCATCATGACTCTAGGCAGGTATAAGATAATTTAAAACAATAAAGTTCAAAATAATACAGAAAACAAATATCCAGTAAAAATAGCACAAGACTAACAAACCCATCTTCTGTATGAGGTGCACCATTCACTCCACTCAAGGCCCCGGGGAAGAGCAAGATTTTGAGGGCTCATTTGATAAAGTCAGGGTGGAGGGTCGTATAGATTTCATGAGGGATATCATTCAAGAGGCAGATGCTCTAACACATTAGTCCTTTTTCATGAATCACAATAGATGTCACTGTTTAATCAAGGGACCCAGAGCATTCCAACTTTGTTGCATCATATGGGATGAGTAAAAACTGCAGAAGACAGATGATCCTTCAGATAACTAGACCCAATGTTTGACCAAAGACAAACAAAGCATAATAAAACACTATGCAAAAATGGAGAATATTTTGGTTCAGGGGGGTGACTGATGCTTTGGAAGGGTTAAGAGCCATCAAAGGGAGAGTTATGAGGGATAATGAATGAGGGTCTGTCACATGAGCTGGTCTGGAACCCACTTTATCAAGTCACGGCAATTGTTTAATCAAAATTCAACACCATGATCAGAAGGAGCTCTAGTATATGTGTGCTAAAAGTGATTTCAGGAACCACTTCTTTGTTTACCATGATGTGTCCCTTCAATATAACCAGTAGAGGGGTAAAACATCAAAACAAAGTCAGTGTTCAGTGCTATAGAAGATGCACTATGTACGCAATCCCTAGGATTTAGCAATCTGGCTTGACCAGTCCTGTCTGAATCTATGGAAAACCATTGCCAATCAAAGTAAATAGGATTAAACTAACAGAACAAGGTAGCTTTCTAGATGCCAATAAAATCCCCCTAAAGCAAAAATGGCAAACGTGACTTTCTAGATACTGTTAAACTACAATTGCTGTCATTCCTTATTATTAGCCATAAATTGATGGAAGTTGGACCTCAGCACCATTTGTTCATTTCAAGCTTAATGAAAGCTTGACAAAGTAAGTTTTATTTATTCTTAACTTTTTAATGGGAGGGAAAACCGATTTTTGCATTGTTCTCTTGGTCTTTATGGTATACAGCTATACAATAAGAATTATATAGTATCCTAAAAAAAACCCCAACCCTCTTGATGTATCCCTTTTGTGGGGTGAGTCAGTTCTGAATCAACATTTTTACAGATGGAAAATGGAAACAGCAACTCTTGGTTCAGATTGAAATAAAACATGATAACATAGCAAGAAGATTCAAAATATAAAATTTAGAACACAGGAAATATCTCGATGGCCCTACATAAAATCACATACAAAGTCTTTGTTGTACATCTTTGCAATTCAAGGTCCATAATTTGGGATGCATTGCACATTTGGGTTGCAAACTCCAGACAATTACTAGAAGGCAGTCTAGAGACAAAAAGTTAAGCCCTGCCATCTAGCGGTCATCTAACATTTTTGCATTCTTACTCAGACTGATTTGAACAGCTCCTTAGGTGGTAACTTTGGAGATTTTTGCCTTGCCATTCTTTCTAGTATTATTGTAGTGTATTCATGTTAATAAGCACAAATAGTTGCTGGTTATTGGTTACCAGCCTGAGATATATACACATAAAAATAATAATTAAATGCATACTTTGGAAACAGGAGCACAGATACATTTCATTTAACAGAAATATTGACTTGCAAGAAGGCAAAGTCAAATACTTTGGAGAGAGAGGATTGATTGCAAACATAGGAATTCTACATATCTTTTAAAAAATCTATTGAAAATTCTTGTTTGAAGCTAAGCCTGCATCTATAGAATGCATTGAATTTCAGACTACCTAACCATATTTTATGAACCCAATTCATGTGGTCAATGTATGATTCATGAGAAGCCCTAAGATTGGATTAATTTAAGAAAGCAAAGCCTCATACAATGGCATGTAGCTGGCTTTGCTAAGCAGACGTCAGACCTCATTAATATTTGTGTAGGAGACTACCAGAAAAATTTCAGGACTGTGGGCTGAACTAAGGCTTCCCCCATTAATAAAAAATATTGTGAAAAAACAGAATGGCAAATCACTTCTGTATCATTGCCAAAAAACAACACAGACATGTAGGTATCTGAAATAAAAAAATGTATTTGTATTTTGCACTTTGTAAACATACTGAAAAATTATTTTGCATGAACACAGACATAATCTCATTGTGGCTCAAATTTTACAACGGTGGTAGATAGAAAGCTAAAGCTAACCCTGAAGATGTCTTTCTCCAGTCTTATGACACCTCCCTGTCTGTTGACATTACAATTCTCAGAATTCCAAACATAATCAAAGAATTCTGGTAACTGAAGCCTTATCAGACCTGGAAGGGTCAATGGGTTAGGGAGGGGATTCCAAAATATTTTCAAAATAAGAAATTAGGACATGCAATATCAGTGCTCTTATGCTGTCTTTAGAAATATTCAGCCTCCAAATCTGTTGGGACTTTCAGACGATTTTTGCATAATAGTGGTCATTCACATGTTCCGTTGTTTGTGTTGGAGCACTGGCAGCCTGATGTGGAATTGGGGAAGGCTTCTATTTCACCCATCATGGTTAGATCATTTTCTAATGGCTCTGCAGTTCTCTGGCACTGCTCCACTGCCCTCCAGGACAGGGAAGCATGTCCTATTAGATTGGTCAACTTCAGGCAACTGATGGACACGGTTTGGTTCAAATGGAGCTTAGGGTTGTTCCTGAGAGTCTGCTACACAGTCTGATCAAGGCTGTTGTGGCTACCTGGAATGAAAGGGTGGTGAGACTTCTTGATCAGATTGTGCACAAGAAGCCTTTCTCCACCCCAAGATTTAGAACCCTCTTTCGTTTACAAAATAGTTGGAAAGAAATAAAGCACGTGGAGAAATGCTTGGATTGCCACAAGTAAACACAAGCAAAAGCTGCTATTAGGGCCTCCCTTGTGGTGGGAAGGACAGCAATTTTCCCTGCCTTTATTGCATCCATGGATGCCTTGTTTGTGGGGTTCTGAATCCTCTTGGATGGGATGGCTTGAGATTCACCTATAAGTCACACTGAAGAATTCACAAGGCATCTGGCAGATAAATTTGATCTGAACTATGCTATGTTGAATTTTGTCTGTAGAAGGTCTTGAAGATGTGACTGAGATGAGGTTTAGTTCAGTTATCTGGAAAGAAATTGATCCTGTTGGACCTAAAGTGGACAGGGCTCTGAAAGCTGTTAGCTCAGCCACCTCTGTGTTACATCTATGTCTCTCCTGATTGGCTAAGGCCTCCTGAGAGGTGACTTGTGGTTGTGGCTTGATGGAAGTTAATTACTTTTTAAGACCGGGGTTGGTTCCACTATCTCTTAAGGCGGCAATAGTCCATCCTTCTTCAAGAGACCATTACTTTGTCCAGTGTTCAACCTTTCCTTTTTGGAGAAGGCTGTGGAGAATGTGGCTGTCCAGCAGCTTCAAAGAATTATGACAGAAGTGGATTGTTTGGACTCCTTTCAGTCAGGATTCTGGCTCTCCTGGGATGGAACTGAGATGGCATTGGCTATACTCTTGGATTATCTGTGGTAAGAGATAATCTCAGTGGCCTTCAATATCATTGAATATGCTATCCTTCTGGACTCTCTGTCCATCACGAGTTTCTGATGTCTTCAATATTGCTTCTTGTTGGAGTGGCACTAACACTGAAAGAGCAGGTTTATGACCTTGGCTCATGGCTCCTGCTAAATGGCAGGTGGAGCCTTTAGCTTGGGGGGGGGGTTGCCCTGCTTCAGCTGGTGTGTCTGTTGCAACTTTACTAGAATGTTACAACCTTAAAACAGTGCCTCGTGCCCTCACCATAGTTCCTCCCATCCTGCAGGGCAGCTGTGCAACAGGACTCAGTAAAGGAACCAAAATACAAAATCATTGTATTAGAAGATACAGCACTAGCACTTAGATTTATATACCGCTCCATATGCTTTATAGCACTCTTTGAGCTGTTTACAAATATCAGCATATTGCCCCCAACAATCTGGGTCCTCATTTTACCAACCTTTGAAAGATGGAAGGTTGAGTGAACCTTGAGCCGGTCAGGTTCGAATTCCTGCTGTGGGCAGAGTTAGCCTGCAATACTGCATTCTAACCACTATGCCACCAGGGCTCCTTGTATCAGAAGATATGCCCCAAAGGTGCTTTTTCAAGAGGTAACTGGACTTTCTGTTTTTTCTTTGAAGACATTTCATGAGAAGTGAAATGTCTTCAAGAAAAACCAGAAAGTCCAGTTGCCTCTTGAAAAAGCACTTTTGGGACAACCATGACCTGGATGACTGAGAATCTCCATAGACAATCAAAAGATATGCCACCAAAGTGGGCAAAGTAAATACTTACAGTTTATTCCCCACTGGTATATAGGAAAGAATGTATTCTTATGGTGGGTGAGAAGACTTTTTTTCATGTAAATATGAACCCAGTTATGGACCAACCACAGAGTACTATTTAGCTGAGGTGCTGGGGCTGTCTCTGTGTAGAGTTATGATTGTCTTTCTCCAGTGAGTATTGCAACTCACTACAGACTAGAGACATCCCTTCTGCAGGATTCTGGTATCTTAAATAATCAGCATTACCTGCTCAAACCCAACTTCATTTCAATTCTGAGATCACATTCTGTTGTGAAGAGGGAATTTCAGTGGTTGCAACTTCTTAGACAAAGTCCCACATCAGCACAACTATTAAAAGTGCAATTACACATTTTTTTTCATTTAGCTTCTTGTCCCAGATGATATGCAGACAGAATCACAGCCATGAAAATAAAACTCCCACTTGTTTACTCAAAGAGTGCATACTGTACTCAGTGATGTGTTCTCTCTACTGAAAATTTAGCCTGTAAGAAAAATCTTATATGCACACATACACACTGCTCAAGTTCTTCAATGATGACCCATTGTTTTTTGTTTTAAACCCAGAGTTTCTTAATCCTCTTACCTGATTTGAAGCATGAACTAATATGACTGGTTCACAAACGTGCAGCACAACTGAATCAGTCACATTTTAATCTCCTGGCTAATCTCGACCTTTCACTCTCTCTCTCTTACACACACACACATATTTGGAAGCAAGCCCCATTATAAACTATAAGGCTTGTTTCCACATTCCACGTGGACATTACTAGCAGTTGAGTTTGATCAGCAGGCTCCAAGGACTGCAAATCAATAAAAATCTCTCGGAAATATACTGAAATGTCTTACGTATGCTTTCTGTTTTTATTAGCCAGCAAGTGCTTGACAGAGAAAAAATAATGTGGCAGAATTGTCATCACCATAAATACATTCATACATTAAACTGCTTGTTTTCAGTCAGCTTTTAGACAAACACATTCTGTATCGGGATTTTTTCACAAATACATTCTGCATGGGGTATTTTTTTGGAGTTTTGTTTATTTAAATAGTCAGGCACAAAACCAAAAAGAAATTCCCAAGGGAGCATCTGTTGTTATTAGAATTAGTGTGAAACACGATTTGACAACAAAATCTTCACATTAAAGCTTGGGTTGAAAGACAACATTAAAGGCACCACTATTCATCCCACTAGCTAATCATCTGGAAACGTTACTATCCCCACCCGCAGTTAAGATCTTTTCAGGGAACGTCGGACATTTTCGACCGTCGTAGATCTTTCTATTCTAGGGGAAGCGAAAGCTTGGCTTGCTATAACCCAGTCTCACATGGCGTCTCTTGCTTAAAGTTTAACCCCACCAGCCTGCTGGCCACCACTCTCCGGATTCCCAGCCCAGATGGGCTGTTCGGCGATTCTCAAGCAGAGGAAAATGCTACTAACGGTAGGATCGCCACGAACATCGGGATCTTCCGGGATCCGCATGCTAAACAGAGTAACCCCCCTACCTTGCTCCGCGAACTCTTTAACATCCTTCCGGCATCGTCCTAGGAGTCTGCGCATGACGAGGGGCGGAAAGAGGGAAGGAAAGGGTTTCTATGGCACCAGCCAACAAACAGGAGTCGATCCTGCCCGGGAGTTCTTTTTCCCAGCGAGAAGCAGCTGCAGGGTCCCCTTTCGAGAAAGAGGTGTCGGTGATGTAGGTGGGTGAGTTTATGGCCGCTGGGCATTTTCAAAGGAGTCAGAGTGAAAAGCGAACCTCATGCCCAGGTTTCCTTGAGCATCGGGTTTTTTTTCCTTTATCGTTTAGGAAGTGGGCATCAGGAGACAAGATGTATTTCTGGTGACGATGCTGAAACTTCCCTGGGTGATTGAAAGGTTCACATTCCAGTCTAGCTACGAGAAAGAGTCATTTGTTCCCACCTACTGCCTCAGTTTCTCAAATGGAGAAAGAAGTATTGGGCTTTGTGCTTCCAAAACCAGAAAGGATGGATCATTGTTCTTGTGCTAGTGTAGTGACCTCGACAAGGCTGGAGAGCCATTTGTCCTCCTGAATCAGTTCAGGACAGACAAGCTCAGAAGTTTGAAGCACCAGGAGGGAAAATGGGTGGACTCTGTGGAAAAGTGGGTGGGTCATCAAACTCCAAACTGGATATTGTTGTCCCTTTTCCTCTGTTAATAGCTGCACCAATATGGCAATAGCTCTTGGACTTATATACCACTTCACAGTGCTTTTTGCCCCAACAATATGCACTTACTGTACTTACTCATCCATTTCAGTCTCCACTCTGAGAATGACTCTAGTCTGGTGCTCCAGAGCTGAGCCAGCACATCTGTTTCTTAGACTTCTGACTTCTTCTTTCTTGCCCTTGCCCTCTTTTTGTAATAGTTTGAGAAAAATCCTGAAGAATTTGAAATCTTACCCAGTCATTTTGTCTGGTTCCAATAAAGATTTTAGCTAATTTTAGTTTTGGATTCTTTCTCAACTAGCATTGCTATGATTGCTTTCTATGTAACGGAATAATTGGGTTTCTAATACTGAGTCAAAAATGAATGACTGAGGTATAAAATATTAACACTGGATTGCTAGAGAGATGATTGACAGCCTGATCCAATCCATGTCTCTCCAAGTCCTTTTAAGATTATAAGAAGGGTCCTGCAGGATCATGGGTATCTAATCCAGCATTCAGGGTCACATAACAGCTAATCAGGTGCATTCAGGAGCCTCAGGCAGGAAAGGCAGAGCAGAGCAATAGGTTCCTATTCCTGAGCAAGTTAAGTGCTGCCATATACAAATAATCTTCTCTAAATATACAGTACTTCTCCAAACAAGGACTTAGTCATCAACAAAATATTAATGAATGTAGCAGATATGCATCATGAAATTCTGTGAAATACAAAATGAAAGTAGCAAAAAAACATTAGCCTTGTACAAACTTAGTGTTAAGACAAATCATAGGAAAGATGTCAACTCAGGCTGTTCGTCCATAATTAAACCCTCGGGCAGATCCAATTGTAAATTTAAGCAGCATATACACTTCAGTCCTCTATATATCTATTCAGAAGAATGGCCTTGCTTAGGCCCCATCAATCAGGCAGGTAAATCTAATGGGAGCAGGGAAGCATGCCTTCTCTGTTAGGTGCCTTCAGTCTGGAATAATATTCCCTCACTCAAGGGATCTGAATGGCTCCCATCCTGAGGATGTTGCATAAAGCTATTAAAGACCTGGTTATTCTCCCAGACTTGGGGCAGGATAAGTTGAGCCCCTATTGAATGTGGAAGGGATGGGGTTGGTTACTTTATATGTTCATCTGTATCTCCTTCCCTCCTCTCCCTCCCCTCCTCCCACCTCTCTATATATAGCCATCTCTCTATCTCCCTCTCTCTCTAGTCTGTCTGTCTATCATCGACATCTATTGATCTGTTGATCTGCCACTCATGATATCTTTTTTATTACTTTATTATTTGTCTATTTTTTACTTTTTTCCCCTTTTGTTCAGTCTTGTTCAATTTTCAGGGACCACCTAGGCAAGTCTCTGCAGTTTTCTTGACAAGTGGTTTGCCATTGCCTGCTTCCTAGGGCCAAGAGAGACTGACTGGCTCAAGGTTACCCAGCTGGCTTTGTGCCTAAGGCAGATCTAGAACTCAGGGTCTCCTGGTTTCTAGCCTGATTCCTTAACTACTACACCAAACTGCCTTTCATTTTTGCTTTACTTTTACTTTATAATTAAAAGTGCTCTATAAATTACATAAATGCATAAAAATAATGTTATGTATATAAGAAAAGATAAGGAAAGAAATGCAATATTCATTTGGAAGCTTTTAAAAAACTTCATTGGTTTCCTGATACAAAAGAGATGAAAATGGCATTCCCCCCCATCCCCAGTCTGTAGCTACTGATACTTTAATATATGTTTGCACTTTCTTTTTTTTAGTGAGATGAACTTCATCAATTCATTTGAAGCTGAGTACATAAAGAATTTGCAAAAACAAATCTGCTTACTAGAATATGAGACAGCTTATCTATATCCTTTTAAAATAATGCAATTTTATTACAAGTATTTATGTCAGTTCCAAATTAGCTTTATTTCTTAACAACTTTAAAATGTTGTATTTTGAATACCAAGGATTCATGCCTGTTTGTTATGAAAGAATACAATTTATTGAACTAATTTGCTCTAAAAACACAATGTGTTAAGTTTTTTTTTTCTCCTTTCCCCAATATTCAGTTCTCTTTATTTAGGACAAAATTAAGTCACACCTTTTTTTAACAATATATCATGTACTTTCTCTGTTTCCAACACTAAAATTGGAATGGCACTTATTTATTTATAAATTTGTAAGACCAACTAACTCACAAAATGTGACTGTAGGCAGTTAACACAGGACTAAAAGGAATAAAAGATTAACAAAAAAACATCAAAGAACCATAACAATACAATATAAATAGTACAGAGATTAAAAACAAAAACATCTTCAAAATCCTAAACCAAGTTAGTTTTCCAGACGGGCTAATCTAATGTCTTAATTCAGTTCCCAGAAGAAATACGAAGTTTTTAACCCCTTGTGGAAGGCCAACAGGGTTAGGCCATCTGAATCTTGAGGAATATGTGTTCCAAAGGACAGGCACCATGACAGAGAAATCATGTCTTCTGAGTCCCATTAGATGGCATTGTGTCATGGAGGGGACCTGAAGCATGCCCAGTCTGTCAGACCTCATGGGATGGGCAGACATAATTTGAGGTAGGGAGTCCCACAAATAACATGGCCTTATCCTATAAAGGTTTTTTGTAGGTAATAATATGTACCTTGAATTGCACCCAGAGCTTGTAGAAAGCTAGTGCAATAGTAATGTTACATTGGCACCTTTAACTATCCATATCAGTTTCTTCTGGACCAATTGTAACTTCTGGATGGTATTCAAAGGTAGCCCCATGTTCTGAGTGTTGCAATAGTCCAAGTGGAAGGTAATGAAAATATGGGTAACCATGAGCAAAGCCTCCTGATCATGGAAGAGAGTCTACTGGCATACAATATGTAGTTGTAGAAAGGTCCTTTTGACCACTACTGCCACCTCTTCTTTTAACAGGAGCCACAATTCAACATTACTTCCAGATTGCACACCAGTTCTGTCTGGGGGGAATAGAATCCCATCTAGAACTAAATAGGAAAAGTTTTCAGATCCAGGGGGCCTGAAACCCAGAGCTGTTCAGTCTTGTTTTGATTAAGCAAAATGTGTTTCTCGCCATCCAGATATCTATAACTTCCAGATACTGGAAAATAAATGTGATGCTATTATTTAGTCGGCTGGGGAAGAGATATAAAGCTGATGATACTTAATCTCATATTGATAGCTGGACTTGCCTACTGGTTTCATGCAGGGATTCAGCCGGTTCGGGCCGATTCACACGAACCGGTAGGAAAGATTCTGGCTGGCCCCCGTCCGCCCCGTCCCTTCCTGGAGTTCCCCACATGCCCTGTTTTGACTCCCAGGGGTCTTTGGGGAGGCCCAATAGGCCCAAAATGGGGTGCGGGGTGGCCATGCCCATCCAGTCACATGATCAATAAGCCACGCTCACCAAGCCACGGCCACAGAACCAGTAGTAAAAAAATTTGAATCCCGTCACTGGTTTCATGTATATTAAATAGGAACAGAGAGAGAAGAACCCTGCAGTCTATGGCTAGATCTCTTTTCTCCATCAAAATTGCCTGGAAACTCAATTGAAGAAAGGAGACTGCTGCAACACTTTGCCCCTGTTCTCAATCCTCAAAAACTGACCCAGAAAAGTACCGTGGCTGTTACCTGTGCTTTATTGGATTCACTCTTTGTTTTCTTCAGGTGGTGGTCGGGGTATCTCTTCTGCTGCTTCATCTCAGGAAGCACTAGAGAAGTTTCATGAGCTGAGGATTCACACATATGCTATCCGGTCACAGGTGGTTGTCACCCCTTTACTCCAGACAGTGACTACAATCTCACTCAAACACTTATTAGAGACTTGGGAATAGTCCCAAGTTTCCTCTGGGTCCCAATAGACTCCATCTAGCACCCGTGATGTACCAATTGAATAGATCTTTCCTGTGGTGGGAACAGAGACCTTCAAAGTCAACTTTTGCCTTCCATTTGGAGAACTGGAATATTGCCTTTGTAGGAAACATCCTGAACCCAACTCATCCTGAACCTTTAACAGTTCCTACACTGCACAATCAAAAGCTCCTCCCAGCTTAGCTTTAGCTTATTCCAGAACAAATAGGTATTAGTCCAAACAATGCAATAAGCCTCAGCTTCTCAAAATATTAATTTTTTTAAATATCAGTGAGATATTGCTGGCAATAGATCATATTAGAGAGAGGGTTATGCTTCACTTTAATAAATTAAAATTACTTTTTTTAAGTTGGGGGAGCTTGATTATGATCATTTTCTGCTTCAAAAGCTGTAAGAATCGTATATCCTTCCTTTTTTGCAGTGATATATACAGTTATAAGCTTAGTTAACAATGGAACAAATCTAAAATTTAACCCCTAGGCATTCCTCTCCCTCGCATTTCTCAGTTATATACAGAATTGTTCTTTGGTAGGGAAGGAAAAGCATTTAATTCCCTTATTTTACTTCATATTCAAATGAAATGACCAATGCCTGTCTATAGATAAGAACAGTTTTCAATAATACAAGAGAACAATGGAAGTTTGGAGGCCAAATAGTAACTTTATGTTCTTCTTTATATTGCATATGGATATTTTTCTTTTTTTAAAAAACTAAAAAGTAATTTATTATTTCTAGGACAATTGAAGAAAGCTTACATTAAGTCCCACCTCAAAAATGTAAATCATGTATATTTAGTGCTACGAAAGGAGTGCCAAAATCACACATACAGAAATTCAGCATTTTTGAAGCTGGATTTTTTTGAGATCATATTTTTATGAAGATAATAGCAAATTCATATGACGACTCAAGATTATTAACATATTTCTGATGTTAACCTATTTCTGAAACCAGGAATTGATCTTTCAAACATCATATATCTTGTTCCTTAATCATGTACCATGAACTAGAGAGAAGGCTAAGAATGCTACACACATCCCACCTAAAGTTACTAGAAAAGCCACAATGCTATCGCAAACACTGAAGGTAACTTCTGTTAAGGGCTTGTTTGGTTCTCTTACATTGCTATTCCAATGTCAGTATCCTCAACAATCACTACAGGCTTCTGTGGCCATATGAGATGCTCTTTCTACAGCACCTTCATGTTGCTTTTAAGTTGGCATTTCTCTAGACATCGTTAAGATACCCTCTCTAAAAAATAAATCTGACAGTTTTAATAAAGCGTTCATTTGAAAGGAAAATTATTGAGTATCTTTGCAACTATAGGGGCACTCTATGTATGATTGCACTAGGTCCTTATAGCATAGTCTTTTCATTTTATTTAAATCATAAATATTAGTTATAACATCACATAATTACTTGTTTGTAGAAATAACCCATCCTTGTAATTGCTTATAGAGCAATACTTAAGTAGATGATCCCATACTATTTATTTATTCCTTCATTTGATGCCTTTTCTTCACTAGTTTATGGATTGATGTGCAGCCACTTTAGTTAATTCTGCCTATTATGTAAATCGAAGTAATCAAGTTGTTCATAAACTATGGTTCAGTTAAACTGAGTACTGCATATGTAAACAAGCTAATCTAATATAACGTTGAGCTTCCTAATTTCTTGAGGATTCAGTGGCATCAATAAGTGTCAATTCTTAGTGACCACATACTGTAGGTAAATTTTCTCCATGATGATTTTTTCCCACTCTGGTCCTTCAAGTCTTCCTGCAGTGCACTTATCATTGCAGTACATCCACTTTGTTATTAGTTTTCCCTTCCTTCCCTTCCTTCTGTTTCATTCTATCTTGCTAGGAGCTAGGTCTTCAATAATGCGTCCAAAGTATGATAATTTGAATCCGTTCATTTGTGCTTCAAATGAAAATTCTGGATTCATTTATTTGATAATCCATTTGTTTGTTTTCTTGGCTGCCTGTGGTATTTTCAGTAGTGTTCTCCAATATTCAGAAAAATTAACACTCATTTTATCCTGTTCAGAATCCAACTTTTGTTCCGTAATGTCACAGAGAAAACCATAGCCTGCATGGTTCTTGATACGTATAAACATATTCCAGCATCTCCTAAACCTTTATTGCTACTCTACTGACTATTAGTTTGTGGCAAATTTCTGGTTCTTTTACTTTATTATTGATTCTGAAAGGCAAAGCTACTCAATATTTCAATATCTTTACTGTCAGGTTTAAGGCTGGTTGTTGTATCTGTTGTCATTAGTATGATCTTCTTTAACTTAATCTTCGTTCCATTTATTTTTTCATTGCATGCCTTAATTTATGTTAGTAGTTTGAAAATCATTGCATTTTCAGCTATCAGTTTAGCATTAGCAGCATAGTGTGGATTAATGACGTTTCTTCTTCCAAACTTAAACATTCCAAGACTCCACTTGTTATAATTTATTTTATAGGTAACATATCTTTTATAGGTAACTACAGAAAGAATAGGACTTGTTCAGGAGACTGATGAGTAAAGAAACACAAATACAGAAGGGTACAGAAAGTAACGTGGATGTGAATTTCTTGGCATTGTTAAGAATTAGTGTAGATCTTCTGCAATGAGATACCATTTGAGACATTTGACTTCAACTATTAGCCATGCTGATTGTTAATGATAGGAAATAAAATCTTCTCTAGATGGCAGTAATTTGAGGAGGATCTCACTTGTATTTTAATTGATATACTAGTCAGCTTTAATTCTAGTCTTTTAAATAAATGCATTTGCATGAAATTAATCTACGGCATATTTTTAAAGGAACTGGAAGCTACCATAAACAGAACAGGAACAGATATAGCAAAGAAAGAAAATAGCACCAAGCATTATGAAACTGAAACTCAAGCAATGCACAAACATCTTCAAAGACTGTCTGGTAATGAAAAACTCTTCTTCTTGTGGGGTGTCATTCTTGCTATTAAGCTAAATTTATGAATATCAACTGGATTACTGTTGAATGTATATATTTGTAAACAGCTATCCAAAGTATAGCCCTATTCTGTATTGCAGTACAGAATGTGACTATATTCTATATTCTGATAATGGATTATCAGAAATTGGGGGAAATTGGTTTTACAAGACACAGCAGCTTTGCGTTAAATCACACTTGTAATAACAAGCAAAGCTGTCTTTTTCTTTTTTTTAGATGAACATGTTTATAAATCCAGAGAAGAAGAAAGAATAATGTTACTCTAAATAGTGTAGGAAATTCAGGCTTTCCCAACATTTTCTAGATTGGGAAATACAAGTATTTGTTTAATGTCTATTAGAATACTCATTTTGGAGCAGATGCTATCTATCTATGTTGCATTAGAATTCCAAGTCATGGTTTATAAGCTACAATTGGGCCAGTCTATAAGCCTTGCTTAAGATTATCCACTCCTCATACAACTTTCCTTTTTTAGGTAGCTAGCTGGATTAAGGCACCAAACGTTCTTTTCTAAAACTTTTTAAACAACATCTACTATACTTCTTCCATGAGAGGGGAGAGTTCCATAGTATGAACTTGCTGCTCTAGAATTCTCCATTCATGGCTGAATTTACTAGTGCCCCTCAACCTCTTTTATTAAAAAAAAACACCCTATCACAATTTGATATTTCTCTTCCCACTAAAACCACAATAATGGAGGACACTGAGACTCAGATTGCTAGAGCCAGAATTCCCATCTGCATTGCTGTTGGAAGAAGTAATCCAGGCAAAAGGAAAAGGAAATAGAGCTCCAAGATTTTGAATGCAAATCTGTCTAGCTATACAAACACATAACTCTGTACATATTGTGTATGTGTTTACCCAACAAAAATAGCCTAGTGACTTTCAAGAAGTTGCACATAAGGTGCTGCAGCAACTCAAAAATTGTTTATTCCTATTCTTCGCATATTGTAAGCATGTTTTATCTGGACATAAGCCCTGCTTTGTTTCAGTAGGTTATCTTTCCTAATAAGTACTTTAAGAATCCCAGCCTCAGAAACATCTGGAGGCTTAGTGTCATAATTCAACTAAGCAGTCACACAAGAAAGGAAATAGATGTTTACAGGAAGACCAGGCGTATTTTAAATGTGTGGAGCGATCCTGATGATTTCCTGCAGATGCAAGTGCTAAAGAAAAGCTGCTATTAATGGAGGAGGTTACAAAACTGAAGAAAATGGTTGAACGCTCTACCCAGGATATTTCACACAAAGAAGCAGAACTGCTAAAAATTCAGAGAGAAATGCAAGAGAATGTGAATTCAGTGAAAGAAAAAGAACATGCTGTCTGTCTTTTGGAATCAAAAGTAAGCTATTGCAGTTAAGACATTTACCAAATGCATTTGTGAAAGAGTTATTGCTATGTTAAAGGCATATATGGTTAATTTTAATTTTAAAATGAGAGCATAGTGATGAATAGACAATTCTTTCTTAAAAGTGAAAATATGTATTACCTAAACTATAATTTATCTAAACTATGTGTCTTCAGTATGCTTTTGCTAATGCAAATAGATTACATTTCTGAAGAAGAATATAATTCCATTTTTCTGAAGTACAAACTTTAACATATATATAATTCTGAAAACTTTGATCATTATATAGACCTACTCATACATAAAATAAAAATTTCTGACTTGGATTATTTGAAGAAGATCAAACCTATGTTATTATTTCTTAGTTCCTGAAAATTGATTTTGGAACTTTAGTTCTATAAAATGGCCAGTGCTCTCTGTCAATTAAGCCTTCAGTCTTGTCATGAAACAACAGCCTTCATAATTTTAATGGGAAGCCTTGAGCATTAAAATTCATGTTCATATCTGCTCTAATGAAAATTGATTAAAATTGATATTATTCAGAGCTAGCTCTAGTATTAAAACAAATATTGCTTCCAGAATTATGGACAGGGATGAAGTTTTCTTACCCCATCAACCTCCTCTAGCAGTGAGTGCCCATTTTAGTAAAACTGGAATTAAAATCTGGTGAAATTTAGTTTAAACACAAGAAACAAGATGCATAGATGCTAGTTATGACAGATACAGTATCTGATAACAAATGGGCAATCTGGAAGGTTAATACCTAAATGCTATATAGGCAACAGATAATAGGTGTATATTCCTTATACTAGAAATGGCTCACTCTATACCAGGGGTGTCATACTCACGGCCTGTGAGCCAGATACGTCATGCGCTGGCCACACCCACCCCAGGTTTAGCGAAGGGGAAAAAAGTTGCAATACGTCACGTGACGACAACGTGTTGTCGCAAGTTTGACACCCCTGCTCTATACTCTTACCAGAAGAATCCTTAATAATACTTACAAGAACGGCAAAGCCTGAGGGAAGGGAATGTTTAGCATTCATTTTATTATATGTTTTATTTAGTGTCAGCAGAAGATTTGGCAGTACCAAGACATGGAAAAAAACCTTTCAGAACTCAGATCACAGTGCACACAACTGCAAGCATTGCTCTATCGCTTAGAAGAGAAATTATCAATGAGCTCCTTATCTACACAAGAGACTATTGTTAAGGAACTTAGGTAAAGACATTTGTGTTATCCACCTTTTAATATTTTCAGAAGTATTCAGTATCTCTTGTTCACACTGAATAGCTAAGCATTTCTGCATAATCATATATAGTATAGCATAGTATAGTAATAAAATCAGGAGAGATAGTGGTAGCATAGAAATAAAAAATAACCTTATTTTGGAATGATCCATGACAGCTAATATTTAAAATGATTTATACTTAGTGAGGAAGCTGAAAAATTAAGGCAGATCCTCAAGGAAAATGGGCTTTCAGCTGATGAAGATAAGTATTTGCTCAACAAGATGGCAGAAGATTGTGGACATCTGACAAAGAAGAATAGTCTTTTACATGCTCAAATACAGAAAGTTACCAAACATCTAAGCCAGGTAGGCCTCATCTGTTCCTCAGATTCCAATCTTGAAAAAATTAAAAGAAACCACAAAAAAATTTCAGGCCAAGATTTGTTATTCTTTGTAAATTATGAATTTCCAGAACACTGATTGACAGATCCATACACAAGTACATAACAGAACTTTATAAATTTGAAGAATTTTACTATAGTAATAACCATAAAGGCTAATATAACAGAGGACCTTTAGGGGGAATTCTATTATGTCTTGTGATTGGAAAAGTAGTAATAGGAATTTTATGGCTTAGGAGTTCAAATTAGCAGCATATTATTACTGCTATTTTCCAAAATCATTTCTTCATATTTTCAGGATTCAGTGAGGCCAAAAGTGATCGGGAACTCAATTCTTTCTGATATCCTGTCTCTCAACCTCTGTCTTCCATGCAACAGTGAATAAAATAATTCTTATCAAATTCTGAGTTGATCTCTTGCATGAGAAGACTGAAATTAATTTGAGGCCTATATGAAATCAGTTGTATTCCTAGTTGCTCCTCCCTTTCTTACAGACAAGGTGGTGCAATAAGCCAAAACCTGGTGATATCTGTTATTGCCATAAACCAAATTGTTGTTTTCAAGGCAGCAATTAAATATAATGGTTCAAGGTGCCAAAGTACAAAGCCATTGCATTTGGTCATCCCTTTGAATTCAATGTTTTTATTGGAATATCGGTATCAGTTATTGTGCATTTGCAGAATCTATGATTCTTTAAAATAAGGCATAAGTAATTCCAGGTTGGTAGATGCATTTAAAGCATATAGACTTTCTGAGCCTAAGAAGTAGTGTTTACTCTCTGCACAAGAATCAATCCACAATGGATGAGCAGTATGCAAGGCTAGAGCAGTATTTGAAAAGGTGATTGCTCTTTAAATCACCCATCAATACATACATTCTATGGCGAATGCCCAAAGTGGCCAGGAGACAGTTGATACATTTTACTTAGGTCTTAAAACTAGCTACTGCATGTACAACATGCTCATTATTTTAAAGAAATGGTAGATGTTTAATTATTTACATAATGTACATATCTTATAATAATTATGTGAAGTTAAGAAGAGAAATAGCAGTAACACATCAGAGGAACTGATACCATGATTCATTTTGCTAATACACTAACTCATATAAATGCCGTAGGAAAAGCAGCTGAGAGAGGAGGAGACTTCTTCCTATTCAAGAAGTGTGTCTGAACTAGCCTCAGGAAGAGAGAAAACATGGCAACTTAAGCGGAAACT